>PVJX010002134.1:0-51789 GCA_004027295.1 Dolichotis patagonum | reverse complement strand
TGTCTTCCATTCTTTGTATCTTTACTGCCTGCTCCCTTGTTATTTTTAAGAGATCTTCCTTTTCATGATCACACATTGCAAGCCTGTGTTCAATTTTTGATAGTCTCTCTTTGGTTTCTTTCAAGCAGTTTTGCCAGCTTTCTATTGAGTCTTTAGTTTCCTGATAATCTCTTTGAATCTGCTTCATGAATTCTAGGTTTATTCTGTATTCTTCATTAAATTTTTCTCAACTTTTGTGTTCCTCCATTCTTCTGTCTGTGTCTTCTTGAGAGGTGCCCAGCCTTTCTTTTATTAATCTACTTATCTCTTGTTTAATTTGAATTAATATTTCAGTTTTGGTCCTGCTTATGAGGTCCTGAATATATCTCTTTATGTCTGCTACCGCTGTGTTTGATGTTGCATTTTTGTTGCTCTCAATCTCTTTTGTATTTACCTCTCCTGGATCAATGTTCTCAGGGTTGGGGGCTGGGGTTTTTTCTTATTTCTCCCTTTCGTCATGTTTTTGGTTCCTTCCATACAAGTGTACAGTGTAATTCCCAGACCCTTTACTTGTTGGTTAAGGCTCCTCTAGAGGGCACAGGCTAGGAGCTTTTGCCCTCTTCAGTCGGTTATCAGAGATTAAAATTCAGGCACATGCAGTGTGTGCTGGCTGCTCCCCTATGGGCCAGTCAACCTTTGCAGGCCTTCACTGCGTCAGTGTGCGCCAGTCTCAGGGAATAAATTTGTAGCGACTTACTGGGTCCCCGCCAGGGGCACGGCCTAGTCCAAGCAGATTCTACCAGTCTGCTCAACGAGAGGAGCAACCAACTGAAGCCACTTCCTTATGGAGTTAGGGCTCTCCTGCCCAAATCCAACATGTTGTCCAGTCGGTTTCCCCTTTCCCGTGGGAGGGTCTTATTCCTATCACTCACTGCATGTTGATGCCAGTCCCCAAGAACTGCTGGGCTCCCCGACCTCCAACTTCAGCGTGGCTACGGTGGGAATTCACGGTGCCTCTGGGTGGGTTGAGTGCAGGGCCGGTCCGGGAGAGCTGCACACAGGGCTGTTCAGCTCCACGCTCTGGTGGCTCAAGGCAGTCGCTTCGGCGTGGATCGCTTGTTCAGGTTGGGCAGGAATTCAGGCGGCTCGAGGAGGGCGCCGTGCTCGCTGATCTTATCTTCACTAATAGTAGCCCCAGGACCTCATATTCGAGCGATTTTTTGCACTTTAGTTTCTTCCTGGGTTGTGAGAGTTCATCTCTCTCTGTTTGGGTCTCTCCAGGGTGTTTTATTCTGGCATTTGAGCTGTCTCTCTCAGAAAGGGTCCCTCTCCTGCTACCTACTGGTCCACCATCTTTTCTGACTCCACGAAGAGTTTTTTTAATGACATTTGTGTTGTCTCAAACTTTCTTGTTGATCTCAATCTTATGTTATCCTTCTTTGCTTAATCTGGTTGCTGTTGGATTGATTTTTATCATGGTCTACTGCTATTTTTAAGATATCTTTCTTTTCATGATCACTAGCTGCAATTCTGTCATTAAGATCTGAAATTCTATCCTCTCCTTTATTCAATCTGTTGCATATACTTTCAGTGGAGGTTTAATCTCTTAGATTTCTGTTTGGATCTGTTTTATGGATTCCATTTTTTTCCTATGTTGGGCATATTTTCTTTCCATGATTTTTCTAAGTTCATTTACTATTTATTTATTTATTTATTTATTTTTGTCTTTTTGAGATAGTCTCACTATGTAGTTCAGGCTGGCCTTGGGCTTACTTTGCAGCCCAAACTACTCTTGAACTTCCAATGATCCTCCTGCCTCAGCTTCCCAAGTGCTGTCATTACAGGAATAGGCTACCATACCCATCTAGATCATCTATTCTTTTATCTGTGTCTTCTCTATCTTTGATTTTTAAGCATCATTTCTTTTTGTACCCAAGACATTATTTTCTCTGTAGCTTTTTCCCACTTGTTTTTTCACTTCTGTTGCTATCATTTCAGAAAGTTCCAGTTTGCTTTCGAATGTCACCCATCTTGTTGAGTTCTGGACTTGTCCTGGGTGGGCTCTTGGGTCTGGGGTTGCATTTTGCTTCTGTGTCTTGTCATTTTCTGTATTCTCTTTCTTACTTTATTTTGTTTTCTATGTTGAAGCTTGCAAATTTCTTATTATATATAGCTTCACCACTGTTATTGAGGCTTCCTAGGAGATGTCTGTTCTTCAGAGATGTCCTCTAGATATAGGAGGTTCTTTATAGCTATCCTAAGAACCTACTTTTCCAGTTTGTAAAGGATGCTCAGCTATTTGGCTGAGCACCTTTGGTTCAAGGCTGTAGTGATGATTATGCCCCCATACAATCACAGTGTTAACATACAGGGGAGAAAAACTGATTATAGCATGTATGATATCCTGGCTAAAGTTGTCCAATTGGTAATAACAATAGTTTCAAATGCAGCTCAACTACTGACTAACTGTGGTAACCATTAATCTTCAATTTCCAACCACAGGAGTAAATCCTAAGGTTATATAAAAAAATCAAACATACATGAGCTAGGCATGGTGGCACATGCCTGTAATCCTAGCACTTGGGAGGCTGAGGCAGATGGACCATTGCAAGTTCAAGACCAATCTAGGCTGCAAGGTAAACTACATCAGCCTGAACTGCATAGCAAGACCCAGTCAAAAGAAAGACAAAAGAAAAAAAACAAAAGCCAAACATATACCACATACTTGTATGCAGTGATTTTCCACTTAGTGGAATACTTTTATCCTGCTGAATGGGGCAGGGGGTTCTAATATGGGTTGGGGACAGGATAAAGTGATGAACGAGGTAAAAAAAAGTCAAGGCTAGAGGTCAAAGGATGATCACCTGAGTTTTGGGAAGCTGGAGGACACAGGAAGGAAAGAATGAAATAGACTGTGAAGGAGTAATCAGGGGAGAGACAAAGTTTACTCACTTGAAAGTTTAAACCCAAGAAGTAGTTGAGGAAGGAGCGAAAGAGTATCAACAGAAGAAAACAAAAAAGAAAGGTAAGAAACCAAAACAGTGAAAAAAAGAAGGAAGAAAGAGG
Organism: Dolichotis patagonum; assembly: GCA_004027295.1. NCBI lineage: Eukaryota > Metazoa > Chordata > Mammalia > Rodentia > Caviidae > Dolichotis > Dolichotis patagonum. The sequence goes on along the minus strand of PVJX010002134.1, from coordinate 48,744 downwards.
AGAAGAAAGAAAAAAAGAAAGAAAGAAAGGTGAGGGAGACCAGGGAAAGAGAGGAGAAAAAAATAGCCCCCAAACAAAAATAACCACAAAATACAAGGCAAAACAAGATGACATCAAACCAGACAAGAGGGGGATAACCAGTCAGACAATCAAGGGAGAATAGAATAAAAGTAGTAAAATTCCTTTGGTGTTTACAGTTCTGTGACAGTGTCTGTGTAAGATTCCAGAAATGTGTTTGGTATGGAGCTGACCTTGGCCTCTGGTTGTGGGGGCTGGGTCTGGTCTTCTGTTGGTGGAGTTCCCCAGTGCCCAACTTCTGGCTCCTTGCTGTTGCTTCAGGTGCCTCCTTTTGCTGGTCTCACTGGTTGCTCTGCCCTCCAAAGGTGTGTGTGTGTGTCCATGCACCAGGGCCCAACCATCATCATGGAGGTAATTTGGCAAAAAATTTCTAGAGTTTCTCATACCTCGATATTACCGTGATGTGTTTTCTGATCTGTGGTCTCCCTTTTGTCTGTCCATGCTTCTTTATGCCACAAACTCCATCCCTGACTCCTTTCTTATTGTTCTCAAGCCTAGAAATGAAGTCTCCTAATTGGGAGTAAACCCCATCCTCATACAGCCCTCCTGTGGCAGTTATATCTCCATCACCACTCACCCACGGCCATTTATTCACTCACTCATTCATTCCTTTGTAAGACACTTTGAGCCTTCACTATAGGATGTAGATGGACTCTCACTTGTCAGATTCTTCTTTTTCATCTGTCTTCCTGTGTGCTCTGTTGAGCTAGGGCAGGATTAGTAAAGCAATGGAAAGATGCAGGTGCATTTTTTAGGGCAGTTCCCTCTTGCTAAGGAAGATAGGTTCTCAAATTACTGAATATAGTCACTATAGTTCCTAAAATTAATCTATAAAATGTTCTTGATTTCTCCTCTGTTCTTTCAATTACCTGGATTGCTTCTAGACAAAAGTTTCAGTTAAGTTTTCATTTATCACCAATCATAACCCTACAAAACTGTTCTTTCTCTTAACAAGAAAGTCTAGCTGGAACACTATGTATTTAAACTGGTTTAGGGGTATCAAAAATATCCCAATGCCACAGTGCTAGTAACTGGATTAGTATGGAGGAGAAGGGAGGCTCTATCTGAATCATTAATCTGCTTCCATGCTGGACATACTCCCACTCTGGTAGACTTTGAGCATCCTAGCTGCAATGCATCTGTGACTCCTGTCCCCAGTTCTTACTTTTCCCCATATCCCTGTCTTCTTTCCAGTCATTAATTGTGACCTCAATTAGTGACACCTTTCAGCCAGCCAAGAAAGTGACCATCTCTCAAATGTATCCTAGCTCTGTCTGCTTGTCTGCACTTTGGTCTGGTCTGTTCCCTTCATGGCTCACTCATAACTACAGCATTGGCTCATTCTGGCTGCTCTGCCTCTGTGCCTGCCCCTGCCAACCACTCCACTGTAAAGATGGACTCAGTCTGCTGATACTTCTCTCATGCCTGGCTGGAAGTGTGGCTTTGTGGTAGAGGGTTTTCCTTGCATGGGTAAGGCCCTGGATTCCAGCCTCAGCACCACCCACAAAACAAAGCAACATCAGACTCAACTTTTTTTTAAAACCTTCTGTGGCTTCTCCTTGCCATTAGGGTGAGTTCCTTGATACTCACTTGACACTCCCTCCCCAGAGACCCAGGGACTGTGATGGGCTCCCATCCCCTTCACTCACATCTGTGCTACATCTGAGCCATTCAGCACCTTAGGTTTTCCTCCCCTCTGTTCAGGGCCAGCTTTAGGAGGTCCTGCTCCTTGGCCTGAAGATCATCTCTCCAGCCATCCCCACCTGCCCACCCAGGTCAAGGCTGACTGACTCTTCATCCCTCCATGGTTTTTCATGTCCTGCATCAGTTTCAGCCTGACCTGTTTAGGGAGGCCCTGGCCAGGTGTCTCCCCACTGCAGCCCCTCCTATAGAGTCTGCTCTGACTCTTCTCCCAGAATGGGGGGCCTGGAGCAATACCTATGTTGTTTGTTGCCATATCACATCATGGCCCACCATTCCTGGTATGCACTTAGTGCTTCACAAATGTCAAATCCATTTCTTAGACTTAAGTGGGCTCTAATTCTTTATTGAAAGGTACACTCTACACATCAACATGTGCTCAGCTTCCTGTACTTTCTGTCAGCCATTTATCATTCTGTCACAAAAAAGTATCTGGTGAGTAATTCCTGTCACTGTATTTAACTTGTTTTCTTCAAAGAACATCTTGGTTTTCTGCTATTCATAAAGTGAGTTTATTTCCTACTCAATTTATTTCTTTTCTTACATTTTATCAGCTCTGATTACCTACTGCTATTGCTGTGGATAAGAATGTAACATTCCAGAGCTGGGGTGCAGTGGCACACACCCCCATAGCAAGGCTGAGGTCAGCCTGGACAACTTAGGTAAGACCTTGGCTTAGAATAAAAAAAAAGAAAACAAAACAAAAGAAAAAGAAAAAAGTGCTGGAGATATAGTCAGTGGTAGAGAACTTCTTGGCATGCATAAAGCCCTGGGTTCATTCCTCAGGAATGAAAATAAAGTAACATTCCATACATCAAATAATGTGCTGTCTAAAGAGATCATATGAAAAAACCAAAAGAATAAAGCTTCATAATGGGAAGAAAACTGAGGGCAAGGCTGTGCCATCTTTCACAGGTGTGCTTCACAGAGACCCTGTGTCAGGTGATCTCATCATCTTCCATTTGACCTCAGACAATGAAAATTAGTATAAAATTTAATCCCTTTTTGACCCTTGGATTCTCTCCTTTTGTGATCAGTATTCTAGATGTAGGTTTGTTTAACAGGATGGATTTTATACTATTTTTATAAAATGTCATCAGATATGCTTAAAATATGCGTTTCTTACATGACAGTGAGCTAAATGCACTAATTCTAAATCAACTAATTATGTTAGGGGATTAAATACTTATATTTCTTGCCAGTTTAATCCTGCTTAAGGTACAGATCCATGTTTTTTAGATAAAGTATGGTAGGTCCTATGGGTAGGAGAAAAAGTATGGATGATACGTAGATGGGAAAGACCTGAGGTATGTAAACTGTGAGTACTGCAGGTTAGCATCCTTCTAGGGGCATTTGAAGGCACTTCTGGGTTTTCCATCTGTCAGTGATGGTGTAATAAGAGAGCAGGCAAGAGTTTCTGCAAAATTAATGAGTTATAGCAGCATAGAAAATAATCCCAACACTTCTACATGTTTCCCCTCAAGTTACTTTCCTATTTCGTTGAAGCAAAGCAATGACCTTGAACTTCCGGGAAGATGGTGGAGCAGTAAGCAGCAGAGTAAACAGCCTCTCTGAAAGAAACAGTCCAGATGTTGGAATATAGCACTATAGGGAAGACAAGAAGGAAGGAAGTGGGTCCCCTGGACCCAGGAAGAACCTAAAGTGAGAATTGAAGCCCACAGAGAAAGTAAAAAAGAAAAACCTAAGTGAAGAAGGCAGTAACTGGCAGTGCCTTCATCCAGAACTGGACCCACTATGTGAGAGGAGCCGCTGGAACCTGGGGAAGCGTGGTCACAGTGACAGTGGTGTCTGGCAAGCCTGGAAGCCCCTGCAAAGAGACATGGTGGTGGAGGGGAGTGGCAGACACAGAGGACTGCACTGGCTGGCAGTGAGTGCAGAGGCCTCAGTTTTCCCATGAGAGAGAGCAATTGGCCAGGAGCCATTTTGGAGTCAGGCTGAATAAGTCCAGAACCAAAACCGCAGCCAGCTTCCTCCAGCAGCTCCTAGCTTGGAGCAGTCCGTGGAAATTGCTTGGACTGAGCCCCACCCATGTGTATTCCAACAGCCATTGGTGGGTTTCCCAACGGTAACCAGTTCAGCCTGAAGGTGGTGGCAGTCCTGCCCCTACATATACTGTAACAGCCATGGTGGGGGCTTGCTGAGGTTCACCATTTTGGCAGGGAGGTGGCAGCTGGCCCTGTCCCCCTGTGTGCACTCTGGCAACCATCCTTGCCGGTAACCAGCTAGGAGACAGAGGACCAGCCTTGCCTCTGTGTGCACTCCAGTAGCCAGTGGAGAGCCAAATAGTAGCAGAGGGGGCTCACCGAGTGGGGCAGACAGCGGGCAGGCAGTGCAGGCAGAAAGAGCCAGCAGATCTGCCTCCGCCTGCCAGGTGCTGCCAGTGGAAGGCTCCTTCCTGTGGGCGGCCAGCAGAAGCAGCTAAGCTCTGTGCACCAGTAGGCCACCATTGGAGGCCCTTTGATCCTTTGGGCAGCCATCACCCACCAGCGGAATCAGACAAACACACCCCTGTGTGCCTGCCACCATCACGGGAGTCCCAGTGTAGACACACAGGCTGAGAGAAGCATCTCCACTTCCACACACTCCTGATCATCAGAGAAGCCCCAGTGTAGCTGCACAGGTCTGGGGAAGCTTGCTCTATCCCTGCTACCTCCCTGTAATCTGGGGTTACAGGAACACAGGTGTCTGTCTCACTCCCCTACACTGTGGAGGAGCAGCCAACGTGGAAAGTGCCAGGGGCCCCACAGCCAGTTTGTTAGGAGGAACCCAGGAGAATGTCAAGACAAAGGAGCACAAGGCAATCTCAGACCTCTAGCCCACAGGGAACAACTCTGGGAGATACAGTCATGGAAGAAAATGGAAGTCCCAGACCTGAACTCTCTGAGAGGATAGCAGTAAAGAAACAACTTCACGAGACTGTAAAAGCAGTCAAATCAGAAATAATGTCCCAGGTAAAAGAAGGAATCATAAACATATTGAAAGAATTGCTCGGCATGTCTAAAGTAGACATAGATTTTAAAAAAAAAGCAGAGCATAAGAAAATGATGGACACCTTGAATGAATATAGAATACAATGCATGAAACAGATTCAAAGTGAGATCCAGGAAATTTAAAAATCAATTGAAAGCTAGCAAAACTGCTTGAAAGAGACTGAAGATAGACTTTCAAACCTTGAAGATAGGATTGCAGCTAGTGATTGTGAAAGGAATGATCTCTTAAAAATAACAAGGAATCAGGAAACAACAATTCAATGGCTGCAAGATGATGCAAAGAAGCATAATTTAAGAGTGATAGGTTTTGGTGAAGAAGCAGGGGTCAGTGAAAATAAAATTAAAAGGTTATTTACAGAAGTGATAGTAGAAAACTTTCCAAACAGGGGAAACGGATCTGGCATGTAGATAAGTGAGGCATATAGACCTCTAACTAGCCATAACCGAAGTAAATCTATATCCAGACATATAAGAATCAAGATCCCAGAAATTCAACACAAGAACAGAATATTAAATGTTGTTAGAGGAAAAAAAACAGATTACCTATAAAGGAAAACCAATCAGAATCACAGAAGAGTTATGAGCACAGACCATTAAGTCAATAAGAGTTTGGAGTGAAGTGTTTCAAGTCCTGAAAGAAAACAGCTTCCAACCCAGATTGATGTACCTATTGTAAACCCCAATATCGAGTTCAGTCATCCAAGTATTGTAGTCCTCTTTCTAGTCTTCCTCACAATCCAAAAAGTTATATTTGTAATCCCATTGAGATATCATTGGAATCCCAGCAAGTTAGTTCCAATCTACCACCACCAATGCAACCCAAGGTGAGAGTAAAAACACCAAGACATAGTCTAAGTTAAGGGCAGCCAGGAGTCCTAAACCCAGTCCTCCTGAGGACATGTGGACAAAGGCCTTGATCCTAGCCTCTCCCAGAATTTATTCTCTTGTGAAGAAGGGGGGGAGCTCAGGGATGAGTGACAGTGAGGATGGCGGGAATTACGTGAGTAACTTGAGCTGGCTGGCCAGGTGCAAGATTGGCATCTCTGTAAATTGCAGAGATAAAGATATGTAGAAGGTTCAATTTACATAATCCAATGTAGTAGCAATGGAATTGTTTTGGGGGGCTATAGCTTCCATTATGATATGCAAACTCTTGTGCCCTGGGGAGTCACAGCCTCTTTATCTTGAGGCTCTAACCAGTTGACACTCCTGGAGCTACTCGCTCTAACATCTCCGTGCTCATGCTCATATTCTGTACTTCTCTGTATTGTACGGAGAACACTATGCAAGGAAATAGGACTGTCTGTGGCTATAGAGATTGCATGTTAGCACCTCAGCTAGCCTGATTTGCAATGCTTAGAGCCAATTGAAGAGAGAAGGAGATACCCTGGCCAGCTTTTTACATATCAGTATAAGGAAATGAGTCTCCAAATAATCAAAGTCACAGTAATTGTTTTGTATTCAAAGGGAGTCCTGGAGTTGTCTCCCACATGTACTCTGCAAAACTATCTTTCAAAGTTGATGGAAAAGCAAGATACTTCCTTGATAAAGAACAACTGAAGGAATTCATGACCACCAAACCAACCCTACAGAGAGTGCTAAAGGATATTCTAGAAAGAGATAAAGATGACCATAGTTCCAAGAACAGCAGCAGAGGAGGATCACCAAACAAGACAGGCAATGGAATGAAGAGGGAAAGTGGAGGCCCAACAACAAGAGGATAGCATGGCAGAGACAAACCAATGCATGCCAGTTTTAACCATTAATGTAGATGGCCTCAGTTCAGCAAGAAAAAGAAACACAGGAGAGTGAATCAAGAGACAAGATACATTGATATATTGTATACAAGAAACACATTTAACTGGAAAGGAAATTCATAGACTGAAAATCAAAGGAGAGAAAACAATTGCCCATGTGACAGGAGACCAGAAAAAAAGCACAAGTAACTTGCCCATCAACCACAGAATGGATAAGAAAATATGGCATTTCCATGCAGTTGAAAGCTACCCACCTATAAAATAGAATAACCTCAAGGCTCTGGTTGGTAAATGGATGCAACTGGAGATCATGCTCATGGGAGAAACAGTTTGAACTCATACAGGTGAACACTAGCATAAGAAACAGAAGGAGGTAATGGGATTCAAAAGCAAAATAGTTACTGTAACAAAGAGTGATAGAGGAGGAAATACCTGGGAGGGAAAAGTGGTAACTACTGTTAATTTCTTATTGTCTTGTCTTGAACTCTTGTATTGTTTCACAATTTTGTTAGGTGTGGCTTTGTTCTGTCTTGTTTTGTTAGATTTTACTCTGATGATGGGGCTATTTTGAATATAATGGGGTATATTATGGCAATCATGGTTTCCTATTATACGTTTTGCTTTCATTCATTTATTTAATTGGTTTTATTCTGTTTTGTTTTGATTTTATTATGTGTGATGGTATGAACAACTAGTTTGAAGAAAATGAGACATTATGGTGGCCACTGCCAATTTCCTATCATCTTGTTTTGAAGTCCTGTCATGCTTTTGTTCTTCTTTTTTGATTGGTTCTATTCTGTTGTATTTTATTTGGTTTTATTATGTGTAATGTATGGACAACTTTTTTGAGGAAAATAAGGGTATTAGCCATTGTTCATTTCCTGTTATCTGATTTTGAAGTCCTGTAATGCTTTTATTCTTTTGAATGGTTTTATAATATTTTGTTATGTTTGATATTATTGTGTGTGAAGAAATGGTCAACTACTGAAGAAAACAAAAGACATTATGTTAACTGCTGTTGATGTCCCTGTTACAGTCCTGTTGTGAAGTCCTGGGTTGCTTGCATTGTTCTGTTCTGATTTGGTTTGTTCTGTTTCATTTTGTTTTATTCTCTTTAAAATAAAAGAAAAAATCAAAAACAAAGCAATGACCTTACCAAGTATTTCATTTTAGAGATGGAAACAAGACAGATTTAGGACTAGGTTTCTCCAATTGTAGAACCAGGGGCCTGCACTGCATTATTTTTATACAAGTCTCCCAGCTCCTAAAATACTGTGGCTCAAGGTCACACAGTAAGCCAGGGCTAAGTTTCAAACCTCCAGCTCCTTGTCATGACCCTTTTCATCATGCCACCTGCTCTCCCGGGATGCTGTGGCTTCCTGGAGTGGATCACTTATGGCTAGGAGTCTTGTGCTCAGTCACAGCTGGGTTCATTAACGACCTATTCAGTGCTGCTGTGTGTTCAATGCACTGGTGATCATCTCTGTATCAGCTTGTTTCATCCTTATCACAATCCATGGAGGGTGGAACTGTGATACTATTTGTCTCGTCATCATGCAGAAATCTTGACACAGGGAGAGTAAGTATGTTGTCCAAACTCAAATGCCTCTTAGTGATGGAGTTAGGTATAAACTCAGGCATTCCTTTTAGAAGTATCTAATGGCAAATTTATACTTATAGTGTAGTAAAAGAACTCATCTCTCCATCCGTCCCACAGTACGCATTGAGGAGCAATCTGTTATTTGTATCATGTCAGGTACTATGATTAAGAAGTAAATAGTATATAGTCTTTACCTTCAAAAATTCACAGTGTGAGGGGCCCCATGATGCACTCTGTTGAATTCAGAAAGTGTGGAATGAAGGATCAGACATTGCCTGAGTTGGATCAATAAATTAGAATTTAATAGAACACACATGCCATCTGTATCAGCACTGCTTGGGCTGGTGGCGTGGTGTATTTTTACAGGCACCAGGTGAGCCTCAGGGTCTGGGAAGAGCACATCAAAATCAAGAAGAAGCCAATTTGCCCTCCAGTAAGTCATGCAAGCCATGTGTGGCCCAGGAAGAGAGAAGCCAGCTGACTTCCATGCGCTGATTAGCACATGGGCTGAGAATCAAGCGCACTGCCCCTCCCGCCCCGCCACCTTCAGCAACTGGCTGGTTAGGAGGACAGGATGAGCTGATAGCAACTGAGGTACAAAAATAACTTAATGCTTGTATGTCTGATTGACTTTGCAGGCCTGAGGCTGATAGTCTGAGCATCTATTAGGAGGATAACAGTATACAATATAGCAAATATGGGTGATTGATTCCCTTTTGTCTTGTTTTCGAAATCCAAAATTGTTCTGTTTTGTTTTGTTCCAGTTTATTGTTTTGCTTTATTCAATGTTCTGTTTTGATTGGTTTTGTTCTGTTTTGTTTTATTTGATTTTACTATGTCTAATGGAATGGAAAACTATTGTGACGATAACAAGATATCGTATGGTAGCCATTGTTGCTTTCCTATTACCCTGCTTTGAAGTTCTACACCACTTTCACTGCTTTGTTTTGATTGCTTTACTCTGTTTTGTTTTGGGTTTCATTATCTTTAAAAATAAAGTTTAAGAAGTGCAAAGGTAATAGAAAGTTCAGCTTCCTGCCTCTGGGAAATGCCCAGCCTATTTATAGAGGCAGGTGTCAATACCTGCAATGCTGAGAAGGCATTTCTATGTTGTTTGGGGACACATGGGGTTCTCTGGAAGTCCCCTAGAGGCAGCTGGGGGAATTGAAATATGCCTCTCCAATGTTGAGTCAACTAATGCAACTTCTTATTCACTGACGTGTTGGCCTGCCACTGAAGGCTTCGGGGTTGTGGAGTAGTACTGAAGCTTACAAAGTACTCAGAGAGTTGCCTTTAGATTAATGTAAATTAGCTCAGGTCCAAAACTGCATCTTAAAAAGAGAAACTAATGGTCTTTCACAGAAAAGGTGCTGTTATATTAGCAATCCAGTATTAAAGAGAACCTGTCAATCAATTTGAGCACTGGTAACCCAGGAGACAAGTAAAGAACTACCATGTCATGATGGAGATACTGTTTTATAAGCAAGGTGCATGAACCACTGGCAGATTTGGGGCTTTCAACATTAGGTTCACAATTTTGTGATATAAAACAAGTTGTAATTTTACCAGAAATGAATACAATATACGGTTTTCAGCACTTTCTGTGTGAAGCACCATTCTAATACATGGGCTAATTAAGTCCTCCACAGTCCCAGGAGTTGAGAACTAGGGACTGTCCCTAAGAAACCAAGATGAAGGGAGTTGAGTTGCTTGTCCTAGGGCAACACCTACTAAGTGGAAGAACCTGGTTTAAATGGAGGCCCTCTGGCTCCAGAGCACGTGCTCTTAACTATTCGCAGCATTACCTTACAGTGTTCTTAGTAATCATTTTGCTTTTAAAGGTGTGTATGTGCTACAGGAACTTGATTTGATACATTTCTCTAGATTAAAGCTAAATTATCATTGGAGTCTGTCTTGGTTGTTATTTGTATTAAGTATTATTTACATTTGCAATTTTTATTGTCTGCTTTTATATATACCCAGTTTACAAACAAAACGATTAGTGACTTGAAAGTGGCTTATTAAAATATAGAAGAATGCTGAGAGGTTGAGGGAGGGGATTGTAAGTTCTGAGGCCAGCCTGAGCTACTTAAAGATACCCTGTCTAGTGGCCAGGAGTTTAGCTCGGTGGCACAAGCACCTGCCTGGCACGGGTGAGATCATGATGTTCGATCCCTGGTGCCAAAAAACAAAAACAAAAAGCCCAAAAACTATCTCAAAATGAAGAAGTAAATACTGTAATTCAAATAATCTTACAGTTGTAAACAGTCAATGGGATTATAGGGCAAATAGAGCATATGAATCTCTGGGCTGGGACCAAGTAAGTCTTGGAATGAAACCTGAACAAGCATACAAAACAGAAAAGGGAAATTAGTATAATAAATTTAAAAACTCGAACTTTAAAGCACTCATGGTAGTACATATCTGTAATCCCAATAAGTTTGAGGCCAGCCTGTGCAATATTGCAAGACTTTTCTTTCTCTGCAAAGAGAAAGAAAAATTAAAAGTATCACCTTGTATATTGTGAGCCTGAGTTCTAAGAATTTACTTAGTAATGATGATTACCAAGAACACTAGAAGGCAACCATGTGTCTAGTTAAGAGTGTCGGCTCTGGAGCCTGATGGTCTCAATCTAAATCAGGTTCTGCCATTCCTCAACTAGTGTGCTTTTGAAACTTTTATAATAAGGATATGTTGAAATTCTTACAATAAGGACTTCGAAGCCATTAAAGTCATCATACTGTTTTCAAAGTAGAATGACTTCTCAGAGAAGCAAATAACTCTTTTTTCCAGAAAAAATTGCAAAGTGAGTTTTCCTTTGTAACTGATAGATTTGGTCCCTGAAGATAGAGAAATAACCCCCTCCCCCAAGTATCTCTTAGAGCAGTGCCATTTACACAAGTCACATGATTATACAAAGTTTTAAAGACTAGCAAGGGGCAGAACCTGCTTTTAAAGAGTTGTAATCGTTGTTATACTTGGAGCAAACATTCTTTTATAATTCTGCCTTTTGGGTGCTGCAGTCACCCAAGGGTCACAGAGTGTGGAAATGTAGTTTGTCTGTTGGCAGAGAGGACTTAGACTTAAGAGGCATTGATTAGTTGTAATATAAAAACCTTACTTGATTCTGATTGTTTCAAAAGTAAACAGGAGAAATTTAAACAGTACCTGTATATTTAATTATATTAAATGCCTAGCAATTTCTTATGTATGATAATAGCATGATTGTTTAATAAGAAATCAATATTCTTTAGATTATTTTAAAAATTTATGCTGAAGTATTCAGAGCTTTAAAAATGTGCTCCTTGGAGTCAGACAGTCAAGGGTTCACATCTTCATAGTGGAGAAGGGAGGAGGAAGAGCATGGCTCTTCTCTCTGAGGCTGAGGGTAGTGTGGCATTGCCTGTAATCACATTGCCTGTAATCTCATCCTCTGGACCGGAGGCTATTGAGGCTATTGCTACACGTAGCTCCGAGAGGCTGGGCAATGGACTATTTAGCTGTCTAGCTGTGTGTTCAATTAAAACACAGGTTCATACTCAGGCATGGTGGTGCCCGCCTGTGATCCCAGCGCTCAGGAGGCTGAAGCAGGAGGATCGCTGTGAGTTTGAGACCAGCCTGGGCTACAAAGTGAGTTCAAGGCCAGCCTGAACTACATAGTAAGACCATATCTCTAAAAACCAATAAATAAATAGATAGACAGATAGGTTTCTGTTACCAAAGAAAAAAAGATTGAATCAGCAGAAATGTTTACTCCAAGTGTAACAACTATTATAAGTTTGCAACCAGTTTTTTTAAAACTTAAATTGTGTGTCCTTCAAGACAGGAAGAGGATGGTTCACATTTTTATTTTCATTTATCCACTCACTGTCTCTCTCCTCCATTCTCCGTTCCCATCCTATATCCATATTGTCTTTGTTGTTAATGACACTCCACTCTTACCAGGAAAGCCACTGTGGAAATTTTTTTCATATCATTAAAGTATTCTGCTTTTGAATTTCCAATAACCGGGTAGAGTCCCCCATGAACATATCACAGATTTCTGTTGAGGACACCTAGGTTGTGTTAGCTTTTGGTATTTCAAGTATATTTGGGAAGGAAGGGAGAGTATATCACTGACAATTTCCCTAGAATAGCATCCTAGACATGAGATTGCTGGTTTAAAAGGACATACATGGAGTTACCATTAGCATCTACTCAATGGGTTAATGATAGTAGGTAACAGCTATTCTAAAGTGTGTTAACTCGGTTCACACTTACAACTAGCCCACGAGAAGATATTACTTTCTAGTTCCATTTAGTTATCTCATCGGAAAACTGAGGCCCTGAGTGGCTAAGACCCTCGCCCAACATTATGAATTACCCTGTGTGATGGTAGGCATGCCGTTAGCACAGTGCCTTGCCGCTTCACGATAAAGATGGCTAACGCTTGTTATATATGACAGCAAAGTATCCACCAAATACAGAGTGCCACATTAGGCTTCCAGGGCGGTATGGGATGGACTGGAAACAAACCTTCTAGGGCAAGATTTGCTCCTTTTAATTACACAAGGCCTGATATGCACCAAACTTGCACATGTTTGTTTAGAAATATACTCATGACTAAAGTTAGTCTAAATGTCACATGTATTTTCTCTGCAAGGCACACTGCAGTCTTCTTGCACTTAAGAACACTAACCAGGGCTTCACTACTGTGCTTGGCAGCCTTTTAAAATGATGAGATCGCCCTCAAAAGCATAAACATAAAAAACATGGTACTAAATGCACTGTAAATAGTACACTTGCTACTGTAACAGCTGAGCCAAAAGGTAGAATTTCCCTGTCCCACCTTAGCTCGAAGGGGCATAGTTGGGGACTCAAATTTTTCACCGCTGTGTTTTGGTCTGAGAATGATCACTGTGAATATTGATATGAAGATTCAAATAAGTTGTAAAGTAAAAATCTACACAAGGAGGATAAACCGTAGGTCTCTTTTGATCAGTTCAGCTGTGTTTTTCTTTTTGTGCCGCTTACATACAGGGTACCATTAGTCACCATTGTAACTTGAGTTTCGCTGTTTTAAAAGAGTATATGTGCTTCTCAAGAAAATTAGTTTTCAAACTTGTTTTTTCAAAGGGCAGAAAATGCTTTGAAGATGAAGATGCTTTCAAAGGCAAGTTTGAAATTTTAGACATTTGAAAAGAAGAAAAAACACTTTGGTTTACTTTGCGTGGAATTGTTGCACCTGCCCGGTTCCTCCAGCTTGTGCATTCCCTTGAGGTCTGAGGAGTCCTTGGGTTGCAGAGATCTTCACAGGCCTGAAACAGGGCCTGTTCCAGAGCTTCCCTGTCTCTAGGTTCTGCTTCAATATACGGTTAACTTCTGGTCACCACGCCAGGCTTTGCTGAAGGTCACCCTCAAAAGCCTCTTCCTCTTGGCTGCTCCTTTCTTCTACACTGGGGGCTCGGGACTGTTACAGGCTGGGAAAGGAACTTTTGTTGAGTTGGGATATTTGAAGTGAATAGTAATTATGCCGATATCTTCTCCAGCCTTTCTTGTCCCCTAGAGATCTGGCTGGCAGCCTTATACCTTGGAATACTCGGCCCCTTCCTCGCCTGTTCTTGCCTGGTATCGGAGAATTCCTCCTCCTGTCTCAAAGGACACTGAAGAGGCTGGAAAACTTTCACTGGCTGTTAAAGTTCAAGTCCCAAGGGACACAGAATGGGCTGTAAATATGAATCACAGATTTTCCCAGTGTCCCAACAGCTTTCATATCAGCCTTCAGCCAAAGGATAATACTAGGCTAATTTGTCACCCTCACAAGAAACATTAAGAATCAATTTTCTATAAAGCAGTGACACCTGGGATCCATGTCATTTTACACTTGTGTCTTTGATCAAGTTTGTAAAGTAGACTTCAGTTTCTCCAGACCTGCAAGCTCAGTGCAGTAGACCCAGTAAATCATGGCAGGGGCACGTGGTGGAGGCCTCACTTTGTGGTGACTGAGATGCAGATAAGAGAGACAGAAAAGGGCTGGTCCCAGTTTCTGCTATGAGGGCACACTCCAATAATCTAACTTTCACCAGACCCCACCTTGTAAAGGTTTCACCATCTCCCACTAGCGCCCACCTTCAGCACGTGGGTCTTTGAAAGATACCCACGACCCAGGCCGCAGGCCCCACACACACACTCGCAACCCTAGATATTTTAAGTACTGAACAAACATCAAAGAACATAATCAAAGAGCTGTGTATGACCCAACAGGCCTGTTACTCAGGCACAAACACAAGCCATATAAGGCTTGCTAGTACAATCCTAGTTCTAAGAACAAACACACCAGCTGCCCCTGCCCCCCAGCAGTCTCTCTGTGAGACATGCCAACTACTGCTTGCCGTGGGTGCACTAGACATGCAGGCCAGGAGGAAGTGTGAAGCTCACAGTGTGTCACACACAGTGGGGGCATCTCCTGTGCCTCGATGAGTTTGTTTGTTTGAGAAGTGTTTGTTCCCAAGCCTGTTTTGTGCTAGCAGTCCTTTCATCACTGTCATGGAAACTAGTGAAATGTGAATGCCAAAGAAAGGGAGTCATTGCTTCGTTGCTTCGCTAAGAACCAAGCTGGCAGTTTCAGACACTGCATGAAGGAGCCACGCTAAAATAAGATTATTGTTGAGTTGCACGTAGACAAGATGACCAAAAAGACGAAGAGGGGAACACAGAATCTAAAATGCTCCCATGCTAAAACTGCTTTCGAGAGTCTTTGAGTTCTTATTCCAGTTATAAACAGACAAAAGCATTAAGGATGTGACATTAAGGGTGTGAAAGGCAGGATGGGAAAGAATTCCAAAATAGACTTGTTCTCAATGGAAAGACTTTAGTCTTCATGTCAACATCTTACTGAAGAAATGCACATTTCTGTGTTTTAGGTTAAGAAAGGTACTTCAGAAATCTAGGAATAATTTAAGTGTGTCTAGCAGTTGCTACTCAGACACATCCTCTTTCATTACTGCATAAATGTGATTGAATTATGTGTATTGTTTTAACTTCAATGCAATCTTTCTTTTACTTCTTCTAGGGTCCTCTGTTATTTCCTCCTCTACTCATCTTTCCACATCCAGCCAGTAATACCCAGGATGACAATTCGATTGGCATCTACCATAGCTCCCTCTGTGCCTCACCTGTGGGCACTCACATACCTACAAGTTGGGGAGGGTGGCATTACTGCTGCTTAAAAATGCTAGTTTTATATTTGACTTTCTACTCTTGCATTTGTCTGTGAATAACATGGTATGTCTCCAACTTAACATTTTTAATGGCTGCAGAATATTCCCCAGAATCTCATATAATTTTCAATTATGTAGCATTTGAAAGGCATGTATTTTTTTCTAGGTTTTGTCTGTCTTCCATAATGAGCAATAATTCTTCGTAACTCCTATATTTAGCCATATATTCTGCTATTGTTACTTCTATGTGGTCGATTTCCATGTGTGTAATGTTAGGTGAAAGATATGTATATATATATATATATATATATATATATATATATATATATATATAATTTTAATTTTAATTGGGCCGGTGGTGCAGGTCAGTGTGAGAGAATGTGTCTAGTGTGTGTAAGGGCCTGGGTTGAATTCTTGAAACTGAAATAAAAGATGTGGTTAGATAGCTTTCCAAGAAGATTGACATTTTGTTCATTCTATAGCAATAAAGAAATGTCTCATTGCTACTAAATCTACTTAAATTTACATTACCCAGAATACTGGTTGAAAATCTTTTTTTTGTTTGTTTGTTTTGTTTTCTTATCATCTGGACTTCCTCTTTGTGAATCATTGCTTGTGTATTTTGCCCATTTTTTTTCCTTTTTTGTAAACTATTTGTTTTAATTAAATTTTGCACTAGGCCATCAGCTTCCATTCTCTGTCATGTTGGTATGACTGAAAATGTTATAAATATTGATACTTTGGTGTGACTAGCATAAGCTACTTGAAACAAACAGATTAAATGAAAGTTTCAAAAGGCTATAATTAAATGGTGTCGAAGAAGAGATTAGAAGACCAAAAGCAAAAGGAAGGATGAACTAAGAAGCTAGAATTCTGGAAGAGACAGAAATGATGAGAGCCACATGGTGCACCAGTGAGAATGTGCTGAAAACTAACAGAGAAGAGCTGCCTTCAGGGGCAAATGCCTGATTCACAGCTACTTGGAAGGCTGAGGCAAAATCAAGGCCAGCCGGGGCAACTTTGTGAGAACCTCTCTCAAAGCAAAACAATTTTCAGAAGACTGAGGATGTAGCTCAATGGTAGAGCACTTGCATGTGTCATCTCACATGAATTAAAAAAAAAACTCACTGAATTAAAAGAAAACAGGAAAGAAAATTCAAGTATTCCAGAGCAGAATATATACACACAAATACAGCACCATTTATGTACCATTTACTCTGCTCCCAGGGAAACAGGCCACAATAAGGTTAAGGTGAAATTGCTGGTTAGTGCCAGAATGAGGATTTGGCCCTAGACTGCCTGACTCTAGGCTCCTAGCTGACAGGTAGCCTGGCCTGAGAACTGTCCAGGGGCAAGCAGTGTGGACTAAGCTGGTGTGGAGAGAGCTTTTGGGTTAAGAGGGGAGTGGGAAGAAGGCAGAGGAACAGGAGCTGGGGTTGGCACTCTCCTAGGCTGTTCTGGGAGCCACAGAGGAAGGCGTCAGCTCTGTAAGGTCTTTTGGGCCCTGAGCTGGGGAGGGAGGGTGGCAGAGGCAACACAGCACTGACCCGGATGTGAGCCCAGGCAGACCAAGTCAGTCACACATGCTGTGTCACATCATACCCTCACTGGTGACCACGGTCAAATAATTGTCACAGCAAGTTTCAGGATGAGTGTATTTAAGGAACTGCCACTATTATTGGTGCAGTTCCCAGAGAAAGAGAGAAGGAAGGAAGGGCCTCACGACCACTGATTTCCCAAATGCTTTGACCCACACTGCCATGTTGCCCCCTACTTCTCCAGCCGAGGACGCTTGGCAGCAAAGGTGAAGAGACTGGGGGGAACCAGCACGGTGCCTCCCAGAGATGGGGAAGTGAGAATCTGCAAAGACAGGTGCCTCAGAAGTGCACTGCCCTCCCAGGGGCCCAAACCATCAAGTCAGGAGGCTCCCAGCGCATCATAGAGAAAATCACTCACTTCCTCGCCTTGCAAGGGCAAGAGAAGCACTGGCAAACACAGTGGCACTAGAGAAGTGTGAGTAGAACTGGTGATGATATAATATCTTGACTGGCCACAGGAAGCAATTGAGAGAAGCACTATTTTAGAGGTACAGGGATGGGGTTCATCCCAGCCAGCATGCAGGGTAAGAGGGGCTTTGCACTAGTCCCTAGAATATAGGGTGTGTCAGATGTGACTCCACAATACAACAGGGCTTCCCAGAGTGATCCCCACACAGGAGTGCCCACGCGTTTCCCACCACACCCTCTGCCTGGAAGTCTTGCTGTGACCCTGGGAAGGATGATCTGGGTTGGATTCAACAGATCAAAGTTCAAATCTCAACTCTTTATTTCCGAGCTGAATGAGTATCTCAACATCAAGACTGGGGGACATCGCTGAAATTTGTTTTGCGCTGTACCCTTGGTTCACTGGACCCACTTCACCCCCCAGTTGAAGGACATCTAATTGCGAAGAAACTAATGTTTCTGTGGAAATAAAGGTTTTTTGCTTTAAAAAAAATAAGAATGGCAGAGTATAATCTTGACAATTAAAGCAGTGCACTGAGTTTTGTAGCGTTCTAAACTAGGTTCTTTTCTGCCAAGATTGGACCCCTGAGCCAGCCATTCTATTATCCAGCTGGTGGCTCCTACTCTTTATGTTTCCTGGGTCCCAGCTGCTCCTTTTCTCTAAATAGTAAGACACCAACCTTCAACTGAACCTTCAGCTGTCATTGCTCATTCCAACTCCCTCTAGTTCTTTCTTTGTTCTCCTTTGTTTTTCACATTCCATGTAAGGTACTTAAGTATGCTGTTCTCTTCTGAGGCTTGTGCTGCGTAAAAGAATAAGACATTGCTCAGAATTAGACACACCTGGATTTAAAACCAGTTCTCCCACTAACAACTGGCTACATATATGACCCGGGAAAGTTCAGTCTTCGGACCTCAGTTTCATCTTGGGGAAAATATTTTGCATGTCTTTGGAAGTCTCGTGTGCAACTCCACCAAATAGTGTGTCAGTCACTGCTTGCTAGAGAAATGGATCTAATGCATGATATACTAATATATGAGAATTTACAAGGTTGGTTTACAATGGCCACCCACCGAGTCAGGTGTGAGATAGGGCAAAGGGTCTATGTGTGCTGGCGACCTGAAGGATCCAGTGAAGGCCTGGAGCTCAGAGTAGTGTCCCGTGTGAGTTTTTATCAAGGGGCTGAAGGGTCTGCAATGGAAGCCAGGACACGATTGCAAGGTGAAGGTGAAGACTGGAGCTCCTCTGAAGAAGTAGAAGCGAGCCTTCCTTCTTTGTTTCCCTTTATAACGTTCTGGTGACAGTCGTCCCTAGGCTGGGTCTTCCATACACAGAACAATGCTGAGCCAGTTTAGTTGGGTGTTTCTTTTGTTTTTGGTGCCGGAGATCGAACTCACGACCTTTTCGCCTGCCAGGCAGGCGCTTAAGCCACTGAGCTAAATCTCCGGCCCTAGTTGGGTGTTTCTTACTCAGTTAACTATCACAGTGTCCTAAGGAGGTATGGTGGCTTTTTTCTTTCTTTCTTTGTTTTGTACCAGGGATTGAACTCACAACCTCACACTTGCCAAACAGGCATTTATGCTGCTGAGCTAACTCCCCGGCTCACGGTGGCTTTTTTCTAGCAGGCTGATTTTCCAGATCTCATATTCCTGCTGAGCCCAGCCACAGTTGGGGCCAGGATCCACCTGGATGGAACCAAGTGGAAGTCATCTTTCTATGACCCTGAGAACTGCTCTGGTATGCTGAGCATCATTCTGTCCCTACATGTGGTGAAGTGACGCTGCTGCAGCTCAAGTATTCTGCACCACCTCCATCTGGAGCTGGCCTGGGCACGTGTCTGAAATCATAATCATTTCCAGGGTGTGATCATTCATTACAACCCAAGGAGGCCAGCCAAGGCCCGGAGGAAGGGTGATAAAGTGCAAAGGAAATGTGCTTCCAGGACACTGGGGCCCAACTTTCTGCTGTGTCACTAGCCATAATGTCTTTGGGCATAAACTTTACGCTATCTCCATCTCAACTGTAAAATGTTGCTTGACTTATAATGGGGTTATGTCCAAGAAACCCATTGTAAGCTGGAAATGTAAGTTGCTAGAGCACTAACCTCCTATGCCTCACGGCCTAGCCTCACCGCGTGAGAGTCTCAATTGTTTCTCCATGTGATGCATGAGTGACAAGGCTGTGGTCAGGAGTGAGGACCATCCCATGTATCACTGACCCGGGGAAAGATCAAAACCTAAACACAGTTGCTACTGAATGGTTCTGCTTTTGCACCACTGCCAAGTCAAACGCTCCTGAGCTGGATCGTTGTAAGTTGGGAACCATCAGTAATAGAACTTCCTCACTTCCCTTCTCCTATCCCACCTAACCCTACCTTCCTTCAACAAATACCAACTAACCATCTGGGTAGTAGAGATCCAAAGTGAGCAGAAACACACACTCCCTCAACACCGCCCTCATAGAACTCATCGCCTGATGAGGCAGAGTGTGTTCTTCACATAAACAAATGCGGGACCTCAGCCTTGAAGAGTGCTCTATGGGAGAGGCCATGATGCCGGCTGTGACTTACGGCAGGATCTGAGCGAGGTGGTGTGTTAGGGATGCATTTCCATGAAGCCACAGGTGAACAGCAGTCTGAAGGCCAGTGAATCAGTAACCAGCTGAGTGTGGGAGAGATTTCCAGGTAGAGAGCAAGGTCAGTGCAAAGCTTCACAGGTGGGAATGCGGGTCCGTATTATAGACATCTGAGTTAGGTAGAAATAGTCTAGGCAGGGAGATAGGGCTGGGCCCTTGAGAGAGTCAGGGAAAAGCTGAAAACTCATTGTAACTGTGGTCAGAGGTGCATCTGCTGGAGGCCAGACCTCAAGATAATGACACAATGATGCTTCCACAAAGGATAAGTGGTAACTCCTGGTCCAATAAAGTCTAGATAGACATCAGTCACCTCAGTGGGTGACCCAGACCCTCAGACTCATCCCTTCCTAAAAAGATTCTGTTCATTCCATGTACACTTGCTACATGACTTTCTTCCCCATTGGATCAGTATTATCTCAGCGGCCACACTTATAATCTTGTTGGTTGATTAAAGCCTTAAACCACATTATACCCATGAGGCTGCGCTCTATAAAACTTCTCCTGAAAAGTAGGGTCTTTGATAACCCACTTGGGGTCCCTCCTGACGCTCAGGAACTGTCACTGGAGGAACTAGAAGAAGGTCAGAGAACACTGAGCAGAACTTAGGAAGGGTGCTGGAAGGGCAGGGGACAAAGATTTTGTGAAGGGTTGGTCTTTGTTCTTTTAAGAGCAACAGAAAGCCCTCATATTGTTTTAGAGGAGAGGATGGACTTTATAATTGTTAGAAGAATGGATTCGTTAACACCTTATCTCCCAAGTCACTTATCACATTAGATTGTAAGTCACTTAGCTGGTACTTGGATGTAGGAGACACAGTAGAGGACACTGTGGCAAACAAAGGGGATGAGGAGAATCCAGAAGGTGGAGTCCTGTCTTAGAGTTCAGGCCTGGTGACTTCAGAGAATTGTCCAGCTGGGATCAGAGGGGAGCCCCAGGCAGGTGTTCTAAGGAAGAAAGAAGGGACTTTTCTATGTCTTTCCCAGCAGACGCTTTGCCTCCTTCGGGCCGGAGATCAGCAGCTGTTTGGAGTTTATACTGAGCTTATCATGTCCTCTAAGCCAGAAAAAAGTGTCCATTCTCTGGGAAGGTAAAATGCAAATGTTCATGGCTTAAATTCAGTTCGACACCTGTGGCTCACAAAGGCACATTCTGTTGAGATACCTTGAGTTTCCACTCTTTCGTGTATCAAATCCAGGTCTGCCCGCCTGGCCACAGCAGTGAAGAGAGGATATTCGCTGTCTGATCATGGGCAAGTTGCTTACTCTGCAGACCCTGAGTCTATGTACCTGTAGACTGGGAATAATGATGCCTATCTTAACAGATTGAATAAGAAAATGTACATACTGGACTTAGCACAGCGCTATTACCTGTGCCAGCAGCTATTATGGCAGTTATTTTATATGTGTGAGATAATTGCAAAGCTTCTCTAGGAACCAGACGGCATGTGGGAAACCAGCAGGGCAGGCACAGAAGCACCAGGGAGTGGTGGGGCCTGTGATAAACCGGAGAATCTCTGCCTGTCCAGGAGAGCAGCAATCCAGGCCACTGGCTGCTGAGAACTTAGCACAAGAACTCAAAACAAATGCATTGTTTGATTTTTTTCAGACATATGTTAGGAGTTCTAATTTATAGTGTTGGTGTCCAATTCAAAAATTAAAATCTTACAAATAATAACTCAAACCGACGACACTGTGGAGCACAAGTGCCTGGAGCAAAGCTGAACTGAAGGCAACCAAAACAAAGATTCACAAGGGCCAAGTTGTAACAGGAGGTAGGGTCTGCCCCACAGCACTCTAAA
The DNA here is from genome assembly GCA_004027295.1 of Dolichotis patagonum. NCBI lineage: Eukaryota > Metazoa > Chordata > Mammalia > Rodentia > Caviidae > Dolichotis > Dolichotis patagonum. The sequence continues at coordinate 26,962 of PVJX010002134.1, read as the reverse complement.
AAAGTACAGGAAAGTCCAAAAAGCTGAGTGCAAAGGAGCCATCCACGTGGGTCCCGTGACACGGAAGCACTGTTAGAACATGCACGCAGGGGTGTCACTCTGGGCGTGTTTTGAAACGGAGGACACTCTTGTAGCTTTATGTTCTCGGGCAGTTATGCAAAGACAACGGTAGTTTTGATAGTCCCAGGCTGTGGGCTCCGGGACCTTGTGGGTGTTTAGAGAGCTGCTCTCAGGGGTGACAATACCACTAATATCCACTGGGGGTCTCTCTCACACAAATCATGGCGTGGCCGCCTGCGCTCTAGAGGAAAAGGCAGTCCTGGGACTCCGCTAAAGCTAGAGCCAGGCCAGTCCTGGTCTCATGGGGAAGCCTGCTGCAGCTTGGTGGCTCTTCACAGAGACATGACCCTCTGTTAAATGTTCACAGGAGCCAGCCTTGTGCCAACCAGCCAGTCTTTTCTCTGGTGTAGCAAGAGCCCTGGTGATGTTCCCTGTGGTCCAGAATTTCTGGAGAATCTTGGGTTTCCGTGCAATGTTAGTCCAGGTGTGCTCTGTGCTTCCCTCAGACCTGGCACCCAGGCCCCTGCTGCCGCCTCTCCTAATGGAGTCAAACAAATACATTCCAGACATCTGGGTCTGCCCTCTGAGGAGCAGGCTCTTCTGGTCACAGAGTCCCAGATTGCTGGTGAGAGATCTAGGTTTGGGCTCCGCTTCTGCCACTCTCTAGCCATGTAACCTTGGGCAAGCCTTTCCCTTTCTTTCTTCTACTGGGGATTGAATCGAGGGCCTTTGTACTAGGCTATACCCAGGATCTTTTAAATTTGTTGTAGAGGCAGGGTCACACTTAATTGCTAAGGTGCCTGGGCTGGAGTTGAACTCAGAATCTTCCTACCTCAGTCTCCCAGAGTGCTGAGATTTACAGGTGTGTTCCACCGCACCTTACACGTTTCCTCATGTATAAAATAGGACCAATACTAACCTCAGAAATGGTTTTCAGTATTAAATGGAAACAAGTGCGTGTGAAACGCTAAACACTGGAATACATGTGAGTTGTTTGCATTGTTACTTTGCAGCAGGGCTTGACAAATGTTTTCTATAAAAAGCCACATGGTGAATATTTTTGGCTTTATTGGCCTTACAGTCTCTCTCAACTCCTTGTACATAAGCAGATTAGTGTGTCTATGTTTCAATTAAATGTTATTTTACAAAAAACAGGCTGTGGGCTGAATTTGGGCTAAGGGGCTGTGCCTCACTGACTCTAACAGCCTGCTTTGTAAGGCCTTTAAGCTAGGAATGGTTTTTATAGTTCTAAAGAGTTGTAAGAAAAAGGCAAAGAATAAGTGACAGTGACCAGTCTGTGTGTGGCTCACAAGCCCAAAGTGCTTACTGTCTGGTTCTTTACAGAAGCAGGCAGCACACGTAGTAGGGCACCTTGGAAAGCCTTAGCTCATAAAATAGCTCTGTCCCTGAATGTGAAGGACCTGACTCGTGAATCAAAATGAGACCCATGGGAGCCAGAGGACCCCGGGACCCACCCACAGGGTCTCAGGCTCCTTTTATAGCAGAGCTCTGGGGCTGGAGGAGGGAGGGAAAATGCAGCCTCCTTGCTCTCTTTCGGGTTTCAGGAGTATCAGTCTGCATCAGAAAACCAGCCAATGGTCTCGAGAGAGGCTCACACATCCTGCATTGTTCCGGGATGTGAGACCTGGCTTCCACCCATGCTTTGGGGTTCTCTGAACTCCAACACTAGTGCATGCAGTGCCTGCCCTTTGGGGTGTCATGTGCTGTGACACAGAGACAGGGCCAGGGCTCCTATCAGGGCAGAGAACAGCTCTCACAGCCATGATGCTTCTTGTTTTTTGCTTCTTTTTTTGGATCCAGACATGTAAACAGCAGAGTCGTCAGGCACCAGGTCCCGGAGAGCAGGAAGAGGGCCCCTGGCTGAGGACAGTGGGCTGTGCCAGTTAATGGCCCAGAGCAGCAGAGCTCGGATGGAGGGTGCCTGGGGCTGCAGGTTTGGAAGTGTCTGTGCTTGTGTGCACCCTGGGCGGGGGAGAAGGTGCCTGTGGGCAGAGAGCGAGGGGTGCCCTTATCTTGCAGTCAAGATCCCTGTCAGGTAAGCAGGGTTGCTTAGCCCTACCGAGTTCCCCTGACCGCTATGAGGAGACAGTGGTTTTTCCCCGGTATTGTTCAGAATAGCCTGACGCCACTGAGACCTGAGAGGGCTTCGGGCAGGGCCGCCCTTTCTCTCAAATCATTCTCTTAAACAGTAACTCCCCAAAGAACAGTCCTGGGAAAAAGACTGTCATTTATTGCTTTTTGTGACTCTAAAACCAATACATATTTACTACAAGAAGTTTTTATAAGACAGAAATGTGTAAAGGGGAAAATGTACAGAGTAATTTTAGACTCCAAACCAATCTGGGTTCAGAAGACAGTTATTTGCTGAATATCTGCTACATGCCAGGCACTGTTGTTGGTTCTGGGGTTACAGTCCTGAATAAAACGAAGCCCTCACCTTCGTAGAGTTTGTACTCTGCGGGGGAACACAGTCACGAGGTGAGGCGGGGGCCAGAGGCTGATGGAACCGGGCAACATTCCTGATTGGGCGGTCAGAAAGAGGAAGTATGTAGGAATCTGGGAAGAGTGCTTCAGGCAGATGTACATGGAGTGCCCAGGTGTTCCTGGCAAGAGCGTGTTTGGTAAGGGCACGATCTGGAAGAGGCAGCATGAAATGGGAATGGACATTGGATAAAAAATAAGGGCTTGAGGTGGGGGCTTGAGGGCTTGAGGTTGACCAGGGCAGAAGCTAGGAAACCAATTAAGAGGCTGTGGCAATAGTAACAGCAAGCAGAGCTGCCCAGTTGAAGGGTGGTGGCAGTGGCCACCTCCTTGGCCCCAGTTATCCCCTCCCTCTAGGCCCCTACTCTTCCCTCTTACTGGTCCCTTAGGTGCCACTGGGGAACCTGAAGGTGTCAAGGAGCACAGTTTGGAAACTGAGGGACTAGGGTGGCTTCTAAGGGCTTCTAAGGGCTCTTCCAGCTCCAGGCTTCTGTGTTTTATGGTCCTGTTGACTGACTTGTTGTAGGCCTGTGCCTCTTTCTGTGGGACAAGCTAAGTCTCCACCAGCCTGGCCCCTGAAAATGCCAACTTGAAAACTAGACATATAAAGCAGGAGAGAGATTTTGAAAATTAATTCAGCTCCCACATATTGCCTGTGTCTGGCACTGTGTAGGAATTATAATAAGGAATGAGATAAAAATTCTGTCCCAAGGGGGTCACTGGCTGGGATGGGAGCCAGGAAGTCACACACAGCCACAATGCATGGTTTGAAGGGTCCCTGGCCTGCCCTTGTCTTCCATTTCTTCCCTGTCTGTGCCTCCCAAGCCCGGGGTTCGTAAGCCATTCCCGTCATCTGAGGAGCTTTAGAACATGTGGACTCCCAAGCTGCTCTTTTCAAGGTTCTAACGCAACTGGGCCTAAGCAGGGCCCAGCAATTGTTGTGTTATAAACCTTGTAGGGACAAGTGGAGGAGTCGCTGGGTTTGGAACCATGGGAGGAATTCCTGGTCTTTCCCTGTCTCCTTGGCCACGTAAGCCCACCGGGTGCAATCCCCACATGTGGTTTAACTCCTGTTGTCTCAGAAACTCTCACTTGTGAGCTTGTGAAACCAACCAGGGGTCTGAACTCCCCCCAAAATACAAGCAATGTTGATGAAAATGCTCACTGAGGGAGAACTATTCTGGGTGGAAAGATATCTAGAGAAGGCCTCCTGGCAAGTGGGCCTTAAAACTCTGGGTCCTGAGGAAAATCAGACATTTTCCTATAGGAGAGGAAAGAGGGAAACAGAAGACATGGAGAAAAGAAAATGCATTTTATGTGAATGAATGAATGAATGAATAATTTTTTTCCTCAGTTACCAAGAACAAAATAGTGTCAACAAATCAGACCCAGAGCCATCAACTAAAACGATTTCTCTGAGTCAGACTTCTTTCCTGGAAGCTGTGAACTTTATCCCCCAGTAGCCATTAATCTAATATTAAGCCCCTTAACCTCCCTAATTGTTCTCTTTCAGTATCAGCTGGTTTCATATTAACCTTTCAATCTTTCCCCTAATGCAGTTACCTCCACCTCCACCCAGACCCGATTTAGAGGCCGCAGCCAGCCCAGAACTTTTCTTCTTCTTGCAGCTCCCACCCCTTCCCCCAAAGCCTGTCTTCCTCCCAGTGCTGTGGAGGAGGCGCCTGGACACGGTTCACAGGAGCCAGGGACTGTTCTGCAGCCGGCACCTTTGGGCTCTCACAGGGACTCTGTTGTTATTGGGGACCAAGGCTATCAGTGGAAAACAGCGATGGCCTCAGGGTTCCTCGGCCTCAGGCTGGTAATGTGTTCTACTATTTGAGGTTCTTTCCCTTACTCCCAGGAAGAGCTCATGAAATAGTGTTTGGACAAAGCGAAGCATCTCACCAGATGACCAGAACATCTTACTTACCTATCTTGAGTTCCCATTATGCCTGTGAGGCCCTTCAGCTCTAAAACAGCCTGTATTTCAGTCTCCAAAACAGCCAAATCGCAAGTACCATCTCGCAGTGCACCCTGCAGCCTGAATTCAAATTCTGGTCTTTCCTATAGAGACAGCCAGTTTTGGAGAAAGCTTCTTTGGCACCTTGGCAACTGCTAACATGCTACTTGATACCTGTCAAGTATATATGTACATGTGAAATTATATGCCAAAAATCATAAGCAGTGAGGGTGTTTTGTTCCATGGGGCACACACTTGCACAATTCTCTCTTACAGCCAGGGCAGAAAGTTAGAAAGAACCCTAAACTTCACTATCCAAACCCTTGTTTCAGGAATCTCGGGACTTGGGGTTGAGTGGGAGTCAGAGGGGTGAAAGTGTATCAGTGGACTTCTCCAGCTATACTGGTCTCTGTGGGGCAGCATAGGAAAACCAGGGTGGCGGGACACCGGCAACACAGCAGAGGGAAGGGGGGTGGCAGCTCCTTCCTGGCCTGGCGCAGACAGAGGCATTCCCTCCCAGCTGCTTGGATCAAAGCCGGCTCTTGCAAGCTGTTTGCCTATGGGCCGCAGCCCACCTGATCTATCACTTGCCAGCTTGGCCTGTGCTTTTGCCTGGAGAGGACAGTCCACCCAGCGCCACTTCAGGCTTCAGAAGGACCCCCTCCCTGGAAAACCCCTGAGAGTGGGAAAAAGAAAGCCGCCTCCATCTCCAGGTATCTCCCACCTGGGCCTGTGCCCAAAGCCTGTGCCCATGCCAGGATCACTTCTCTGGCTTGTCACACTTGCCAGAAGCAATGCTCATCATCAGCCTTTATCCTTGCCACTGGGTTGTGAGATTCTCTCTGGACAGCTCTGGCCTGCCCGCTCGGCCAGCGCTTCCATGCCGGTGGCATGTTGCTCAGTGCTGCACCCAACCCAAGGCATGCTGACTTCCAGCCTTTGCTGACCTGAGTGGCACCTCCAAGAACTGGGTAGGGAACAGATTGCAGACAAAGGGGGTTAGGGTACCAAACCGATCTCACTCTGGATGTAGGGACACAGCCCATTTGACAAACGGATGACTTCATATCCACGTCCTATGTTTGTAAGCTTGACTTCACCCTAAACTCACTCTGAAAGAGGTTAGGTTCCTCCCAGCTGTGAGACCTGCTACGGGCAGGGTGGACACACACAGATCTTCCTCTGGGGAGGTAGAAGGGCTCTGCCTGCCATGAACCCCAGGGGGCTCGCCAGCCCTGGAAGTCACATTTCTGGGTGACAGGCAACTGAGACTAAATATGAACTTGAAATATAAATATGAGTTAGTAAATAAACACTTTAAAATAACAAAGTACTGTTTTCTAGTTCTTCCCTTGTTATACCAGGCCTTTTTAGGCAACTGAAGCTTTAGCATTTGGTTTCTTTCCATTGGGTTACCAATATCCAAAATGAGATCCAGAGCTGTCCAATTTGACCACTGTTCCAGGCTCATTATTTCTCATGAAGCAGGACTGAGTAAATTTCACTGGACAGGCCAGGGGGCTGCTCCGCCTATTTCTCTGGGTGCCATTTATCAGGCACCTGTGGCCAGTCCAGCTTGGCTTGGGCTCTGTGGGAAAACACAGCCCACCAGGCCAGATGTGCTCCTACAGGCTGGGCGCTACTTGCTAACAGAAAAACAATCAAACAAACAAACAACAAAGCGTGAGGAGGAACAAAGCAAGTGAGTGATTCAGTTCAAATGAATTAGGTACAGACTCACTAAGAATAGGAGGGTTTCGACTGGAGAAAGGGGTTGGCTGGCATGGCGATTAACCACTAGAATTGAAGAAGGGATCTTTAACTTGGACTTGGATGTAGAGAAGCCAGAGGAAGCCTTCTGTATGGGTGAGGTGGTGGGGTGGGGTGGGGTGTTGGTAAGTGACGTCTTACACCGTTGTCAGTAGGAAGAGGGGCAGAGGAACCAAATAGACTGAGAGAAGCCAGTCACTAGTCTAAGGCGCCTGGCTCCGGATCCCTGCAGCCTCCCTCCCCCCATGCTCACAGCATCTCCTTTCTCTCAGGCACAGGCTGATGCCTGGGGTGGTACAGTCATTTCCATAGCAACCAATTGTTCTGTCATACGATTCTGACTCTGGGAACAGAAGGGACACATGAAACCACTAAGTGACAGAGATCTAGTTTTCCAGGAAGTGTCCCTGATAATAAAGAAGAGAAAATGTACACACTAGAAGATAAATAGAACAGGCATAAGCGAGTACTAAATTTTCCATGAAGCATTAGCTGTTTGCTAAAAACAACAATAACAACCGAATAGGCTCAACAAGAACAGTGCTGGGTGAAGACGGCCCAGAATGTCCCCTGTGAGTCTGCAGAGCAAAGTCAGTGGCGGGGCCTTGGGATTAGAAGGTAAAGCAGAGAAGCCGTAAATACATCTCCCAGATTCTGCACACATCGCTGTACCAGTACTGGCAAGGTTACCATTGCAAAGGCGGCAGGCATTAACAGGTCCCGGCTCTGTTAATTCAAGGACGTGCATCCCTGCCAGCTACAGTTTAGTAGCACTGGTACAACCTCACTAGTTAGAACTCCTTGGGAGAAAAGCCAGCCTGAATTCCAAGGTATTTTAGGAGCAGCGGACACTCCCGACTCTAACTAAAGGTAGGCCTGAGGTGGTGCGGGTGGCAGGGGGTCAGAGGGTGTGGCATAGCTCGAGGCTGTTACTCACAGTCTGGCTGACCTTGAGCAGGTCCCTTGCTTGCCTTGGTCTTCATTTTATAAAGGAGGTGACTAGACTCATCCCTGCTTGCATTAGTGTTCCGTCCAGGCCAGAGGCCCGCTTTAAGTGATGAAACTGTAAATATCAGGTGGATTTGACATGTTGTGTTTTCATAGAGCAGAACCAACACCATTTCTCATTCACCATTCATCTGCATCTTCAGTTAATATGGACTGATAATTGCTATGTGACAATCAAGGGCTGGGCGACAGGAATAAAGGTAGGAAGCGGTGGTACCGTTGGAATCTTCACATCCTGGTAACAAGAGGCACAAGAAGGTGCATACTCTCACCCACAGTGCCCAGGCTGGCATCCAAGCGTGGTTTAGGGAAGGACATCTCAGATGCAGCTGGAGAGCTCTCTCCATGCCCCACGGGTGGCTGAAAAGAAGCAGGGGAAGCCTTGGGGCAGGAAAAGCAAGCTGAGGGGTGAGGCAGTAGTGCCGGGCCAGCCCCAAGTGCCCTGGCACCATCCGATGTCAGCATTCTTTTCAGAGATTTACTTCCAGATAAATAGAGCACACAGCAAGAGGAGGAGCAACCTTGTAAGAGCAAAGAAAAACAGCATATTCTCAGAGAGAAAAGGATAAGATCTGGGGATTGTGCAGGCAGATTGCCACTGGGCGATCTGAGGCGATGTTGGTGACCGAGGTGAGAGCCCAAGCCCAAGGGGACAGGTGAGGCAGTGCACAGCCAGCAACCTCCATCCACCTTGAAGCTGCTGGGGCACCTGCCATATAGTTTTAGCACAGAGCGATGTCTGTGGCCTCACCTGGAAAGATCTGGGGAGAGGATTGTACACTGTGGCCATAGGCGACTCTTGGCCAGGGGCATGACTACCTGTCGCTGTCTTCTGGGCTTTGCTACTTAACAGAATCCCAGATACTCCCAGGGACTAAGAATTAACCTATTAATCATTCAACAGTTATTTACCAGCAACAACTTGGTATTTTCCATTATGCTACGAAATGTCAGGTTCAACAGAGGCACTGTGCATTTCCTCACGGTGTTTAGAGTAGAGCCGGAGTTACACACATGCTTGGTAGTTCATAGGAGATAAACGATATTCTATTTAAGAACTAAATTATAGGTGGGTATGGTGGCAAATGACTGTAATCCCAGCTGTTCAGGTGGCTCAGGTGGATTGCAAGTTCAAAACCAACCTGTGCAGCATTGCAAGATCCTGTCTCAAAAAATTAAAAGGCCCAAATCAGAGGTGCAAGCAGAAAGGAGCACAAGAGAAAGGGAGAGAGACAGAGAGAGACAGAAAGACAGAGACAGAGACACGGAGAGAGGCAAAGACAAGGAGAGAAAGGGGGACAGAGAGAAAGAGACAAAGACAACGAGACAGAGAAAGGGAGACAGAGACAGACAGGGAGACGATCAGTCCCTCAGGACTGGCTGATCAGAAAGTCTTCATGGGAAAAGTGAAATTGGTGTGGGATTGAAAAAATAGACAGATGGAGAGAAAGATGTCAAAAGAGAGGTGTGTTTGGGTGAGACAGCACTTGCACAAGCACACATTCAGCAATTCTACCACCACAGAACACTGGTCTCGGAGAAAGCCTGGGCCCTGGTAGGGAAAGGGACCTGCTCCGTCACTGTCAGCCTAGCCCCGGTTAGACTCTTGCATCTGCTGCTTAGTAACGTCATGGCCTGTGCTGAGCTCCTACACTTCTGGGTGCTCACGTTGCCTCACTGTAAAACGAGCATGGGGATAATGTTTATCTCAAGAACATTTTGAAAGGTAGAAAACAGATAAAGGATCTCCAGGAACAGTAGTCCCCTCTCACCTTCCTGGCCCATTAGTAATGCCACAATTGACACCCGAGGGAAGAAATATTCCAGAAGTCCTCTGAGTGCCTTTTAGAAGTAAATACACAGACTGATCAGTGGGGGGAAAATATGTTCTCTTTCAGCCCGTGGGGTGAGTTGACCATGCACTCTTGTCTCCGGATGTTTGACTTCCTGAATCTTCTCTGAACAATGCCATCTCTGTCCTGGCACCCCTGGCAAGCAGTCCCATGAGAGCCAGGTTCTTGTCACATGTCCTTTTCCTGGAGTGAGTCACTGGGGAATTGAGCTGTAGTCATAACCTTCACCGGGGAAGGGAGGTGAAAGTGGAGGGGAATAAACACAACTGCGGTACAACTGGTGCTTAATGTTCCCTTCCACCAGCATTTCGCCCCAGGCCTTAACCTTGCAACGCAAAAGTACAGTGGAATAATGAATGGGATAAACTGAATGACCTGCTTGTAGTCCACAAACAAAGGACCTTTCAACAGCCTATGGTCTTATCTATTCAAGACTAGCCTGTTACAAACCAGAGGCAGAATGGGAGATCTTAGAGAAACTTCTTGATCCTAATAGAGAATTAGACAAGTCATTTTGTTATCTCAGCAAAAGTGATAACAGAGAAAAGGGAAAATCTAATAACTGAAGGAAACTCACACAGAAGGTGAACATTGAGAACTGCCATATGTCTTTCTCCTTTGGTGGTTAGGCATAGTTTTAGGATAATAAACATAAAATAAAAATCAGTGTCCAATATATCTATGTGCAACCTTCAAGATCTATTTCTCAAGACTAGGTATGACTCCATAGTGGGGGTGTCTTCACCCTGGACAGCTGTTGTGACAGGGCAGAAAAACAGTAGAGAAGAAATGAGGATTACCTAGGTCCCACCCTGGACTCAGCTGTGTGGTTGTGGTGACCTCATTTCTCTGAGACTGGGGTTCTTTATCTGAAAGATGAAGTCTGTCCAGATAATTTAACATTTTCTTTTACATAACCTCCTAAACTTCAATGTTTATGGCTGCTCTGATTTAAAAAAAGAGACAGAAATGACAATAATCTTTCCCAATACCAGTCTATCACCCCTCATAGTGTCCTAAATACAAGCCCAGAAGGGCTTTGCTTCATTGTGTGTTCAAGTGAAGCTCACTTGCTTGCTCTGAGTAACTGGTCACTCCAATTTTCTGAATCCCAGCAGGCCCAGCAGGTCATTCCACGAGCTGCTCAGATTCACATCTTATTCTCAACTGGTTCTTTTCTATGGAGCCCTAGCTTCACTGTGCAGGTCAGTTCTTCTGGCACTCAATGCGGGAGTGAATGTGAGCAAGCATAGGCCCAGCTCTGCAGAAGCTCACCTTCTAGTCAGGACGCAGAAATATCTGTAGACCAAGCCTGAGAGAAACATAAAGTCTTTCCTGCAAACCCATGGGAGAGTGAGAATCATTCTAGCTTGGGCAAACTTCCTGAAGGAGAACACATTTGTACGGAACTTGTAAGGTAGGTGCAGTTGAGTTAGGAGGCGGAGACCAAGGAAGAAACTGTGCCAAGGGAAGGACAAAGGCACAGGAGCAGAGCAGTGCAGCTCACACAAGAAGTGACAAGAGGCCCTTGCTGGCAAGAGCTTCGAGTGTCTGAGGGAGTTGAACTTAGAAAATCAGGCAAAACCCGGTTCATAGAATTCTGAGGCAGGTGGACTTAGGGAGAAACAGGCATCCCGCTCAGGGATATGCCATAGGGTGCTTGGAACTTAGGGTGTCCAGCAGGAGGGCTTGACAGACTAGTGTATAGGTGGAAAGAGCTACAAGGGGTTATATAGTGACCCAGATAAGGGGTCATGGAGGCTTGAAGTCCAGTGTGAGAGCAGGACTGGACAGGAAGAAAGCTCTGGAAAGGTCCTGGAGAGGTAGCAGAGTGGGGTTCACTGGCGGATGGAATATGGGGATATGGAAGGGCACAAGGGAGCAATAGGGCATGCGGCAGAGTGGAACCCAGTCACCTTGACATGCTGAGCTCCCAAGACAACTTATCCTGGGGGTTGTGGCCCTGAAGTCCCCTGGTGTCTTCTCCATTGGCCGACTATGAATGTGCGTTACCTCCCCTTATGTACTCTCCTTCATTAAAAATAGAACCCCTAGCTTTTATCTGAACACATACCTTGTATCTTTATTTTGCATAAAGATTTTTTAATAACTTTTATCATATCTAGGCAAAGTTGTGTGATAACATCTGGCTAATGATTATAATTAGAAGTGTCAGACTTCTGGAAAACAGCGTTTTCCTGCTGGCCAGAAGCTAATGATGGCTGGAGTGTGAGTGGTTGTGTTGAAACACAAGACAAAAACTGCACAATGAGAATGATGCAGGCCCGTGATCCATCACTAGAGTGGCCTGTGATGACTGTGGAACTGCCACACCTGTCCCAGACTGCCAACATCCCGATTTCACTGACATGGAAGAGAAATAAATGTATACTTTGTGTGCGCCACTGTTTATGCTTTGTGTCTTTTGCAACCTAACTGAATTTTAGTCTATTTAACAATATGCAAAAGTGTGCAATGTCAACTCATTCATAACTGCCTAAGAATGAAAATATCTGTGTCTACTCTGCAGGACATCATCTCCCACATATTTCAGCACCCCAGAAGCCAAGTTATTAAACCAATGACATAGAGGAGAGTATAGACTCAAAGATGCCACAGTCAGGCTATAGGGCAACTTTGCCAGGTTTCTTTACTGTAGCCCCGCCCTCTTCTCTCAAGGTAGTAAAGCTCCTGTCCTCCAAGCTCTGTGTTTCCTTCTGCTAGGGAAGCGCTACTTTCTGTTTCCTCTTTTTAGATGCTAAGTGACTTCCCTCTTGTAAACAGGATCCTTCTCCTGCAATAAAATCAAAGATAATTCCAGTCTTATAGATGGAATCAGATTTGAGTCCTGCTTTTCTGAACTTTCATGATGGATATCTTAACTGAGCAGTGACTTGTTTATACAAAAATCGTTTTTGCTCCTTCAAGTGTGCATCATTTAGCTTCTTAATGCTTTTGTTTTTAATATAGGATGATTCCTTACCCGATTATTTCTATGTTCTAAAGGATACTTTGTCCTATTACTAACTGCAGGGGACAAGTACAAATGAAATAGCCAAGTTTGGGGCTAATGTCAAAGTTCAGCTTGTGAGGAGGCCAGAGGGACAACTTCCCATCCTCCACTTCTGCAGAAGAAATCCAGAGGTGAAACTGGTTTTAGCAGGGTCATGGCGAAATCATTTGCAGAGCTGCTGAAATTGAGGTTCTAATCAACAACCGATAATATCTAACATGTGTGGAGTACTGGCCAGTTGCCTGGTGGTGTTCTAAGCCCTTAAATAAGTCACCTCACAACTACGGAATGAGGCAGTATTACTGTTACGTCTGCCTGTGTCCTAGGAACCCAGGAGCTAACGAGCCAGTGTGACCTGACCAGTGGCATATGGTTAACAAACAGAAGAGCTGTTCCTCCAGTTCACGTGTTTCGTATTCCACGGACCTCAACTGTACACGTGTGGGTTTTTAGGTAAAAATTCCTCATAACGTCTCTTTTATCAAAATGTGTGCAAATGCTCTCTACTCAAAATGCATTTCTGCATTCTCAGCAACGTTAATTCCATACCTACTGGTTGATCTGAAAAACTCCTTGCTAACAGGTGGGTACTTTCTTTCTGTCAGGTAACAATATTGCAAGGATTTTTGATCTTGGTTTTTGTCACGCTGGAGATCCAAGCCACGACCTCTCAAATGCTCTACAATTGCTTTACCACTGAGCAGCAACCCCAACCTCTATATTGCATTAGTTGCAATAGCATGTCCCTGTAGGTTTTTGGATTTTTCTGTAGGCAATCATATTGCCTATTCACAACTTGCAAGGTGTGCATGTGTGTGTGTGTGTGTGTGTGTGTGTGTAATCCAGGACCTCATGCATGCTAACCAATAGCTCTACCGCTGAGCTGCACCTAGCCTGGTGTAAGTTTGATAGGGCCTTCGCAGTGTGGTGTGCAACTTGTAAAATTCCTGAATATTTTATAATTGACTGCAGTACAATCAGCTCCAGTGCATCGCCCCCCACAACTTGGGTCCCAAGGATAGTGTGATGGCCAAGAATGGCCATACTGGCTGGAGTTCTAGGTGTCTACTGCCCAACGGAGAGTTCTAGCACTGGAGACCCTTCCTGTTCCTTTTAGAGTGTACTGTTTAGCAGGTCCCCAGCTTGGCTTGTGGCCCAGGGCGCTCTAGGAAGCGCATTGCCTGATCTCAGCCAGCAGGTGGCAGCACACTTACAATCGCCCATCACTACCTCTGTGAAATGAGGGGCCTTTGTTCTGAGCCAGAGGCTGTGTCACCAAGAGAAAGGCCCTAAGGGGCAAGATAATCAGCTGTCCTTAGCTGACCTCTGCCTACGCGAACCCAGTGGACAGGCTCCACAACTTGAGAGAATAACAACCTTAGCAAACAGCGGAGACAGCACAGTGCCAGCTCCTCCCCTTGTCTGTCTGTGCTCAGGGCAGAGGCCTGGCAGGGCTGACGTGGTGGGAAGAGATCCCTCCACCCCTCTCAGGAAGGCCTGAGAGCAAGAATGGGTTTCCAGTGCTGTGGAGAGATGGTCTGCATTCCTACCTGCCACCACTGAGCCACCTTACTGTGCTGGGCTGCAGTTTACCCTCTTCACCGACTCTCAGGTAGTTATTCCTACCAGGTTAACCAATCAGTTGTCCAGCTTGCCCAGGACTGTCCTGGTTTTAGCACTGAAAGCCTCATGTTCTGGGAAGCCCTGTCCCTTGCAAATAAGCCACTCAGCCACTGAATCTCCTTGTCCAGGCCTTGTACAGCACCTGCCCTGCATGTAGGCGTGGTCCTGCGGGACAGGAGCAAAGGTAGCATTACAGGGCTGGCCAAGCTCCAAGACAAGATTGGAATAACCCCATATTCAAAACCCGCTCCCTTTGCTTTTTGCCCGAGGTGAGAACCCAAATGTGTGACGGAGAGATCCCAGGACAGTCCCTCGTTTGCCCCCCATCCCATCTTTGACCTCTCCCCTCTTCCTCCCTGGCCTCACTGGCACCAGCACATCCTGTACATTCTCTGCCCTCTCAGACTCCGGCAGGCAGAGAACTCTGTGTTCTAGGGCAGGGTGGGGCCTCTTACCGAGGCAAGGTGGTAGTGGCCTTGGAGAGGAGGGATGCAGCAGGCCAGGAGGCTTCCCAGGAAACCCGCTGCTCCCTGAAGCCCTCCAGCTCCTAGCACAGAGGAACATATTCCTTTCTCCTAGAGCAGCCCCATGGTGGTGATACGATTTATCTGCTTATGTCACTACTGGCCCCTCTGACTAGTTCCTTCTACATCTGGTTTGGTGCATGGCATGAAAGAATCAGGCGTGGTAAAACCTAGACTGAGCTGTGGCTTGACTAAAGGCAGAAAGCTTTGCTTAAACCAAGGTCCAGTGAAAATAATCTGCAAATCAAACTTGCCTGGTCTGGACTTCTAGAGAAAGAGCAGAATCCTCTCCAGGGGCCCGGCTTCTGTACAAACTGTCATTATCTGCTCTCCAGTCTTTTCCTGGCACTTCCGGTGGTTGTCACCTTGGCTTTCAGCCCATCCCTGGGAATACCAGGCTCCCTCTGCGTTGGAGTCCTTGCTCAGACTGGCCCCTCTGCCTGGTTGAGAATAGTGAGTAGTTAAGAAGCCACTGTGAAAGGCAGAATGGAAGCTTTGATTTGAGAAGGGGTCACGTTTCCCACGTGCGGAGCAGGAATGGACAGTCCACGTGGCCTGCATCAGCTCTTGTGTTACCCTGTTGGGAAGGAATTAACAGGGGTCTGGAAGTGGACTTCTCATGGGCTCTTGGTTCACATTTTCTGTGTCACCACCCTTCCCTGCCATCAAGCTCTATCACCTTGGGTTTGTTCATATTCTCACTCCAGTGGAGAGAAAGTTAATGCAGGCAGAGTCTTCTTTGGATAAAAATTGACTATGCAGGTTAAATCCTGCTGACTATAGTCTTCTGGTCGAAATTTGGATTTGCTGGAACCTGAATTAACCCCAGGGTCTCAAGAGAGGTTCTAAGAACTTGATTATTTTTACTAAGAGTAGTTTTATGCCTTAAAGAAGAAATGCCAGAAGTTTGGACTACTTTTGGCTATCAGATAATGGTAAATGAATATTGAGTTTATTAAAGAAATATAGAATTTGTGACATGGCATTTTCCAAGTAAACCAAACCTTAGATAGAATGTGTGCCAATTCAGGGTTATTTTATTTTGTTTGTTTGAGATAGGGTCCTGCTATGTAGTCCAGGCTGGATTTGAACTTGTAATCCTTCTGCTTCACCCTCTAAATGACTGGGTTAACTGGTTTTAAAAGATAGGATAAAATCTCCAAAGCTTTGAGTAGATGTTGAGAGTCCTTACTGGTGTCAAAAATAAACTTCTAATCCATCTCTGGGATTAGAGGAGACCATAGCGTCCCACACCCATGTGAGCCCTGTGAGGACTGCTGGAAGGTGTGACCATGCATGGAGCAGACAGCTGCTCACAACTCCAGCCCCTTCATGGAGCCATGCAGTGAGTCTCACAAAGAATTCACACTGTTCCCATTGGTGAATAAGCACTTTGGGAACCCTGGGGAACCGCATCCTTAGGGTTATGTGGTACTAGATCTTCTCAGAGAGCCCACATGTCTGCAACTGCTTGCTCCTCAGGTTAACTTACCTTCCCTTATCCTTTCAGAGGATGACTTGCCAAGCTGTTGGGGACAGTCCTGGATCTGAGGCCTCAGGGCACTTACAGAGACTTAGGTCTTGGTTATATTTGGCACCCATTTTCTTGACTTGAATTGCAAAGTTTTCAGGCAGTCTATGGGACAGAGTCAAAGGTGGGAAGCTATGGATAGTTACGGGGAATGAGGGTAGGAAAAAGACTCTAAGTACCTCAGTCCTGATGTTGGGGGGAGGGAACTTTAATTCTGTGCCTTCATTTCTAGGTATCTGCGGAGACCCCCTGGATTACTCCACACTCACCTCGATTCCCACCTCCACTCGCCACGCAGCCTGCCCTTCTCACTTCCTTTGCCACCTGCTTTTCAGTAGGAAGCCCCATCCCACTCAGAACATGGGGCTCTCTCTGCATCTGGGAGGAAGACCTTGGGGCTAGGGGAGAGCGATCAGAAAGGAAGAAAGGACGGTTTTCTTGTTTTTGTGGCCTGCACTCTGGTTCCCACCTGTTGTAAAAGCTGAGCGTGCAGGTTTTAACAATATGAAATGGAATCTTGCTTGCTTGATTCAGTTATCCTTGTACTCCCCGTCCCCCCAACAAACTCAATCCCTTTCCTTCAATGTCACCACCAGCAGCAGCAATATTTATCATGTACCAGGGGGCACCAGGGACTATGCTAGGCTCAGGGGCTGGGAGTTTATGCTACAGGGAGGTCAACAGTCAGGGAAACAGTAAAATCTGAGCACTATAATGCATAGAGGAAACATCCACACTCCTGAGACATGGATACAACATCTTATTTCGAACAATGATTCTTGGAGTTTGTCTTCTTTCTGAAAGGAGTCCCAGCTGTCTGCACCCATGAGGCTGCCCAGGCAGTCTCGGCACTGAGTGTGGGCAAAGAGGAGGGGTGTGCCAGTACCACCTTTGTTGACTGAAGGGGTCCCATGGGGCCGTATTGTCTGTCTGATGGGGTCCCCAACATACAAGTCAGCAGGAAGTATAGCTTGCTTGTAGGACTTTCTTCTTCAAAAACCTTGGCCTGTTGCCCAGGCAAAAGCCTCTGGGTAGGTGAGTGGAGGTTAGGAGATGAAGTATATTTACCGATGGCCTTAATTTGGATAGTAAAAATTGAATATCTAATTTTGGATATAAAAATAAAATCAGACAATCACATCCGTATTATTTAACAATAAAAAGAGACAAAGTATTGATCAGTGAAATAGCTTGGTTGGAACTGAGAACAATGATGCTAAAAGAAAAAGCCAGTCTCAAAATATTGCATCCTGGTTTTATTTTGTTAATTCATGAACTGCAAAAATTCTGGAGATGAACCAGGTATGGTGGCACATGTTTAATTACAGCGCTCTGGGAGGATTGCAATTTCAAGCCAAGCCTGGGCAACTTAGTGAGACTCTGTTTCTAAATTAAAAAATGAAAAGGAGCTGGGGATATAGCTCATTGCAAAGGCTCTGGGTTCAATACCCAGTAAAAAGAGAAAAGAAAAGCAAGGAAGGAAGGAAGGAGGGAAGGAGGGAAGGAAGGACTGGGAGTGGCCACTGAAGCAGGGTACGAGGGGCCCCTGGGGTGCTGAATCAGTTACGGATCTGGTTATGCTTACCCAGTACTATCCAAATGATAAAACTGCATAAAGCTACACACATGTGCATGTGTGTGCATGCATGCGTGCACACACACGCACAGGAGTGCCTGTAAAACTGGAAAAGTCTGAATTCCTTTGGATTGTACCCGAGTTAGTTTCCTGGTCTTGACAGTACACTATGATTGTACAAGGTGTCAGCATTTGGGAGGCTGGGTGAGGAGCTCATGGGAACTTCCTTGTACATTTTATTGTGGTGAAATGTACACTACATAAAATTTAGCATTGAAATTATTTTTATATGGACAGTTTGCTGCCAGCACGGTTTGGGCCTTGAATGTCCCTGAAAGACTCCTGTGTTGAAGGCTGGTCCTCAGTCTGCAGTGCTGCTGAGAGGCAGTGGGGCTTTTAGAGGGTGGAGCCTAGCGGAAGGGAGTCAGTTCACTGGGGTTGTGCCCTGAGAGGGCTTTTAGGATCCCAGTTCCTTCTTGTCTCTCTTCGCTTCCTGGGCACCATGAGGTAAAAAGTGTCTTCCACCATGTACTTCCCCCAGGGTGTGCTGGCTCCCCATAAATCCATAGGCAGCACTGAAACTCTTGAAACCTTGACACAAAATAAACTTTCTTCCTAGTAAGCTGATTTCTCTCAGGAATTTTTTCACTGTCATGAAAACTAATGTCAATGGCAATGAGTATCTTCACATTTTTGTGCATTTTACCACTATCATCTGTCTCCAGCCCGTACTAAAACACCATTATATGACTCTCCGTTCTCCCTTCTCAAAGCACCTGAAAACCACTGTCCTACTTTCCCTCTCTTTGAATTTGACTCTTCTAGGCATTTTGTCCAAATGGCATCATACTGCATTTGTCTGTCTGTGACCGGTTTATTCACTTAGATTGATGTCTCCAGGGTTCACCTAGTGGCAGAATTTCCTTCCTTTTTAAGACTGAACATAGCATTTTCTCTTCATGCTTTCAGATCTCAGTGGATATCTGAGTTTTCACCTCTCAGCTATTATGACCCTTGCACAATTTTTATGACCTTTTGTGCATTTATAATTATTTCAAAATAAAATATCAAAAACAGAATCAGGAATAAAGTTTATGAATTGACTGAGTCTTTCCACCATGGAGGATGTAAACTAGTGTTCATTGCTGACTTTTGCCCCTTTTCCTATCACAGAGATAATTTAACCTATGAAAGGGCACATACCCCTAATGGATGTTTTGAAATATTTTTTCTCTTTGAAATAAAATGTATTTGAAAAACGAAAGAAAAAAAGGCACATAGAACCGATTTTTCCTTTCTGCTTCTAGAGAAGTAACTTATGTGTTAGCCCATTGCATAGTAGTTAGTGTTTGGTAAAATCTGACTATTTCAGCCTGAGTTATTAGAGGCTTAGACAAAGGGAAAGAAAAGGAAACTTGGAGCCCTGTTGAAGCTGACAGGTGATTTCAGTAGACAATGGCATTTGCGTGGAGCCAATTCTGGAGTATGAAACCTTCTAATACAACCTGTGAAAAATAATTAGCAGGCATGCAGATGCTTTGGAGAGCTCATTTCCATTGCACATGCCTTTCCCATTGGTGGTTTGGCCATGCATCCCCTGTGCCATCTGTGTAATAGGCTCATGACTCCTGATGACTCACACACAGTGCGACATCATTTCCAGTGGGGTCCCCGCAGCATGGGGGGACTTTCTCCTGGAAGTAGCCTGGCATGGGCCTGCAGGTAGGGAGGGAAGAGGAAGGCGTGGCTTCAAGGGCAAAGTGGAGGCTCAGCAGAGACGGTGCATGCTGTGGCTAAGGCACTGTCACCTTTCCAAACTGGTTTCTGAAAGATGTCACAGTGCAGAAGGGTGCTGACAGAGGTGACATACTACTACCAGCTGCCAAAACAGCATCAGGTGAGCACAGGGGGTTTGTTTAGTATGGAGATCTTAACACCACATTTAAAATTTCTTTTTGGTGCGGGACCCCATACATTTCCTGAAACATTCCAGGTCCACAAGCATCCTGTCCCTCCAATATGTAGAACATCATGCAAATAACTGTCCCTAGGAGACCTCGCCTCTGTAGCGGACTTGACCATCTTCCCATGAACGTGACCTGGAGCAGCCCCAGTGCTTGGGGCTGCCAGATGCACCCTTGGGGAGTAAGTGTGGCTGCCCTCCCTACTCTCTCCGCTTTTCTCTTGCTCTTTTTCTTTCCCCTTTCCTCTCTGACTTTGCTGCTTCTTTTCTTTTCACTTTTCATCGCCTCCTCCTCTCCCGCTCTGCTCACACAGCACTCTCCTATGGTTTTGTGGTTTTTTTTGTACTGGGGGCCAAACTCACAACCTCACATTTGCCAGGCAGGTGCTTGTGCTGCTGAGCTATATCACAGGCCCTCTCTTCTGGTATTAATTTGATATATTAATCATCACAACCACAGTTAAAAGTTGCACTGCGCCTCCTTAATCCAGAAAAAACACCCTGTCAACTGGTGAGTACTGTAGGCTACAGGCATACATTTTTCCAGAGGTCTAGGAGACTGGAAATTTCTCCATTTCCCTGAGTAACACAACAGGAGGCCTTCCTGGAAGGTCACAGTGAGCCAGGTTCTGCATGTGCATGGGGGTGGGGTGGGAACGTGGGTGGGCTCTGATCCCTGGAGGTCTAGGTCACCGGGCACAGACTCTGGCAGACCTTGGGCTGTTCAGGGATTCCAGTCAGAAAGGCTGAGCTGTAAAATCTCATTAGGATTGCCAAGACCTGAACAATGTGACTTTAATAAGGTTAAAGCTTGGCATTTTTACAGCTTTTATTATGATAAGGTTTTTAGTCACATGAAGTGGAAAGAACCAGAGAGGATCCATCCAAACTCAGCTGGTTAGACTTTGAGGTGTGGCCAGGCCTGGCAGCCTGCCGGGCTCTTGACACCCTCCCTGGTGGGGTCAGTGCAGCTTTCCAGCTACAGTTTCTGCCCTGCGTGTGGACAAAGCCTGTTCACCCATCTCTGGCCTCTGGAACTGATAGAGGAAATGAATCTGGAAAGCTATTTACAGACAGAAGAGCTCTTGGGACAAGCTGACTTACAGAGAACCGAATGTCTATTCCCTGACCAGAGGTGTCACCTTGACCTTGGTCTTAGTCTTAGTCTAACCTTAGTCACCCACGGTAGGAGTAGAGAGTCATTTCATTCCCAAAGCATGGCTGAAGCTGATGTTTTTGTTAAGTACCCTCCCACCTAGAATACTCTATTGTCCATCTGCTGGGAAATCTCTCCTAACTTTGTCTTCAGTTCCTGCCCCAAGTAAGATTTCATCAGCTTTCTCCTGGAGTCAGACCACATTTCCCAAGTGGAGTCTACCTTGTGTGATGAGCTCCTTGGGAAAGGGTCTGCAACCCCAGGAGACCACAGGCTGCCATGTAGGGCTTCCTATGTCTTGTTTTTCCTTGGGTACTCAGCACACAGCACTCTCCGTGGCACACAGTAGATGGACACAAATGCTGCATGAGTGATTCAGCAGGAAACTCATCCCTTCCACTGGGGAGACGGCTTAAATGCCAGGCCCTCTGCAAGGATCACCTTTGCCCATGACCAACAGTAAAAAGTGTAACTTCCAAACAGATTACTAGTTTCTTGAAGGTGAAATTTGCATCGTTTCTTGCACACGTAACATCTGTCCATTGATGGACATGGATCATGTGTCCATTAGTGTAAATTTCAAATGCATCAGCTCATCTTATTTATGCCCATTATGTCATAAGGTTGGCTCATTTAGGATGTTCTCTCCTCAAATCAGACAGTTCCACTCCACAATATCTGTTAAATACTTACCTGTGTCAGGGATGCCACTAGGTCTTTCAGAAATGCAGAGATAAGGCTTCCCCATCCACAAGGAACAGCGGGCAGCCAAAGAAATGTGGTCAGATGTCAGGTGCACACGGAGTCTATGGGTACACACTGGCAATGGGTTCTGTGGGGTACAAACGTGCTCTTCTCAGCAACCAAAAGCACACAAGCAGCACAGCACGCTTCCTCTGAAGGCTTGTGAACAGCCAGGGAGTTGTCTTCTTGATGAAACTGCCCAAGCCACTGCTGTGTGCCCACTAGGTGTACAGAGTCCCCTTTGCCCACAGCCCACTGCTATTACAGCATGCGAGTCCCAAATCAGGCCCACAGACTTGTGAGGGCTGGAGACCAGAATACAGAGCAGGGAAGGAAGAGACAACAATGGAGAAACTCAGGTCTGATGTGCTCCCAAAACCACTTTGTTTTTGAAACAGAGTTGAAGTTTTCTCCTGGGCCCAAGATGGATCTGAACCATCAGGCATACTATGGAGTAGAACTAACTTTCTAGCTAGGCCCTTGATCCCTTGGCCTTTCAAGGCTCCTCAGATGAGGGGTGTTCAGATATGGGCCCAACGTTTCAGGCCGCTTAGGACCACAATGGGTCCTGCTTCTGACATGGCCTCAGCTCAGCACCAGGCTAGACCTGCACCCGACTCTACACGAGGCAGGATCATAGGAGCGTGACATTTCACAGAGGGCAGGGCCAAGTGTGGAGTGGGAGCCACATCCTACAAAGCAACCTCACACACAAGCTTGACCCTCAAATCTGTCCTAGCACAGGAGCTCTGCAACACAGCGGCTGGGGAACAGATAGCGCTGAAAGCCAGGGAAGAGGGGCTAGGTGGTTTGGGGAAGTTACCCTCTCAACATATCCTGATTGGCTTTCCAAGTCCTCAGGCTGTGAGAAGACAGTCTAACTTGCCTGTGGGTAAGGACTGTGCATTGTACCCTGTGCTTGATCAAGAGCCTGGGAAAATTAGGAAGGGTCCTGGGAGGCACCTGGTGGGCAATCAGGCCGCTAGCTCCACCAGATGAGCATTCTTAAGCCAGGGAAGGCAAGGAAACATGGTTGGTGGTATGCCTGGCTCCTCTCAATTAGTCCAGAGAAGCATTGTTCTTTGGCCCTGGTCTCTCCTCTCTCATGAATGAGCAGTGTGACTCCTATCTGTGGGGAAGGCAGCTGCTGCGCTGAGGTGAGCCTCATTCAAATGCCAAGCAGACTTCATCAGCAAGCTTCCCTATGAATAGCTTCCCTCGCTGTTCTCCAGGAGGCTGCACTGTGTCCTTATCCAAAGTACATTTGCACTGGGCTCATTTGTGAGCCACATCAGGAACCGTGGGAGGGCTACCTTTGGCCCCTCAAGGCCAGCTTCATATTCTTTGTTCCCTAAAGTCTCCCTGAAGTGAAATATTAACTGGTGGTGGGACATAAGGGCCTGGAAGCCTTTCAAGGCCGGCTGATGAAGAAGGATACCTGGAGGGTGTGTTGCTCACTGACCTGGAATTTTCCATTCCTCTTAGGCTCACATGATCAAGTCACAAAACTAAGATGGCTGCCAAGCTGGCATGTGCTACATGAGTGGGCAGTGACCACCACAGTTACCAGCACTATCATGGCTGAGGGTAATAAACTCTGTGATACAGTGTGGTAGAAGAAATTAAGGCTGTGCTCAGCAGACCAGGAAGTGGGCTGCGGCTCTGCCTCTATAATAGTTAGAGGAACATCGCAGAGGCCACTAGGTGACTCATGTTTCTGTTTCCTTAGCTATAAAATACAGGGCTAGAACACAGAGGTCCTTTCTGACTCTAACAGCCTCTGCTTCAGATGCTGAGACCAATAAAGTCCGTTCACAATGGGTTGCAGGAGCTGTAGTTCTTTACCGCCTGTGAGAAGTTATTAGTTCTGCCCTTCACTACTTTCACTTCTTTCTTTCTGTCCTTCCCATCTGCCTTGCTGCTTCTTGGCCTCGTCCCCTACATCTCACTTCCTTATCTAGACTTCTACGCTAGATTGCAGGATTGTATTTTGAATCAAGAGACTCACTGTTCCTACTTTCTAGATCTGCCACTTTCTAGCTATGTATGTAACCCAGGTCAAATTATTTGGTTTCCGGGGATCAACATCCTTATCTATAAAAAAGGGAATCAGGTTAGGGCTTTTGTAAAATTTACACATAATGCCTCACACATGAAGGCTCTGCAAATAAGAGCTAGTACACACACACACACACACACACACAAAATTTACCAGGGCCTTCCCACTGAAATATACCCCTAGTTCTGTTTTACTTTTGATTTTGAGATAGCGTCCAAGGATACTAAATTGCCCAGGCTGGGCTCAAACTTACAATTCTACGTCAGCTTCCCCGGAAGCTGGGGTTACAGGTAGGTGCCACCATGTCTAGCTCAGCAGATGTTTAGAGCTGGCTCCAAGAACCCATCTCTCTTCTCCAAAGAGTTCCTCCAGTTTCTGGGGACTCCCAATGGCTCTGGGGACTCTGTTAATGGGAACATTCTTCTCCTCATTACTGTGGCTTGAGGCATGATGTCACTTTGGCTTTTCTTTTTCTTTTTCTTTTTTCTTTTAAGACAAATTCTCACCACATGGCCCAGGCTGGCCTCCAATTTGTGATGCTCTGGCCTGATCTTCCCCAAGCACTGGGATTATAGTCTTGCACCTATGGTGGCCTTGACTTTCCTTTCCTTTTATTCCAGTAGTGTCTTTAGAGATTTTTCTCCTAGTTGCTCTGAGGTCTGAGGGTTGTGGACATGGGGCTGAGAGGGGCTCAGCTCTCTGCTGAGATGGAAACATCACTAGCAGTTTTACTTACTCAGCCTTTTCTGGGGGAGATTAGTTTAGAACATGGTGAATTGGCTGCATTCCCTGAAAATGAGTGTGGATCTCATTGCCAAGAATACACTTTCTTGGACTTACTATTGACCTCCTTACCACCAGAATCACCTCCAGGGTAGACCCATGGGCCCTGGGGATCTTTCAGAAAGTTATGGGCAGTAGACACTCTTGCACAGTCCTTATAACATTTTGGGGAAATTTTTAAAACTTACTTCCTCTATAGGTGCTGCTCTGTGGGCCCACAACTCGGTGGAATGCAAATTGGGTTTCAGAACTAACAATCCACTTGGTCTGGAAACTTTGTGCAGAGAACAACTTGCCCAGCCTTCCCATTCCAAAGCCCAGTACTCACCCATTATATTGCAGATTTTGCAAGGGCAGGGCCCATTACTCTCTCCTCAGGGAAGTCCCCATGCCTAACAAAGGCCTGGCACAACAGTGATGCGCTCCCAAGTATTGTTGACTCTTAAATGAACATTTGAATGAATGAAAGGTAATTTCTAGCCAAGAAGGCCTGGTGTAAGGGGTACCTGTGTGGATGTAGCTGAGACTATGTGCTCTGGACTCAGACAATACAAAGTTTGGATTTTGCCCTATTCCTTAATAGATGCATCATCTTAACTTCTTTCTGTTTCACTTTCGCCGTGTTTAACAGAGGAGTATAATTAACTTGTGGCATTAGTGTTGTGGTGAAGATGTACTAATGTGACGTGGGTTAGACACTCTCATCAGTGTTTAACTGAAGTTTAGCTTGTAAGTAATGCTTCTGGGGAACACTGAGGATCCAAGTTTCCCAGGGCCTCAAATCTGAATCTCAAAGCCTTTCCAGTCATTGTCAATGGAGAGCTCAGATATGGATTGAGGTGTCTTGTAATAGTAATAATTTGCTCCCTCTGGGCATCCATCCATTCACACTTCCTGGAGCCTCAAAACCCATTAAGTACTCAAGTATTCAATACTTCATGCCTTTCCCAAAAAAGCTTGACTTTTGCTGATTAGATTATAAATATCTCTTGTATTATGGCTTTGCGTTACCTAGTTACTCTGTTGCTTGGTCTTGGAGACCTGCCATTGTCGCTTAGCCGAATTCACGCTATCAGCAAAGACAAGGGAAGCAATGGCCTTTCCACAGGACATTGCCCTCCCACTAGCTAAGAGGTCACATATCCTATGTGTAAGAGTGGAAAAATCATGTCCCCAGCTTCTGAGGATGTCCAGCTGGAAATGTAACACCAGTGTACTCTTTCTGGTGCTCGATCTGTGTTTCTAAAGCACATGGCAGATGTTGCCTGAGGAATGCATCTTTGCAGCTCATCTTTAGCTGTATTGCAAGCGGTAATTTGTGATTTCAGTCTGTTCTGGGGCTCGCAGTAGGTTCTGGAGTACTCCTCACAACGCTGGGCAGAGGCAGCAAGCTGCAGCTCCAGCCCCCTGGTAATGGAGGATGGAGAGAAGCTAGAGAAAATTTGCTGAATAAATTCAAACTAGAGAAGGGAAAGAGAAGGGGACTTTTTCTATGAGTTATCTGCTAGCTTCGTGGAGATGTGTGGACTTTATGTGTGGTCACAATGCCATGCAGTGCGCATACCTGTCGTCCCAGGGAGGCTGAGGCTGGAGGATCACTGAAGCCCATCGGTCAGAATCCAGTCTGGGCAATACAGTCAAGGATGGCACTGGGGACACAAACAAAATGAGGTCATAGGTTAGAGTGTGAAGCTCAGGAACAATTTGGAGGCAAGAAAGCAGATGAGATCTGCGGAAGATTCGAAGTCTTGTCCCATGGGACTCTGTTGATGATTCAGCCAAGAAGACTGTTCTTTTCTGCCCAGATGACAGACTTCATGGCAGCTATCGGCAAGCTTCTTCCACTGTAAATCGGCTCCATTAGATTGAGGCAAGAGGGTCACAACTTTGAGGCCAGCCTGGGCAACTTAGCCTGATTCTGTATCAAACCCCAGTACAGAGGGAGATGGAGCAGAGCACCCGCAGACTGTGCAGAACACGCAGCCCTAGGGAGGGCGGTGAGAGGTGAGTAAGCAGGCACTGAAGCACAGGGAGAGCCGAGTGCAGAAATCACAAACTGCTGGAGGGTGAGAGAAGGCCAGGCTGGTATTACTGGAACACTGGGTCATGTCTTATGCTGTCAAAGAATGAAAGCCAGGATGGAAGAGGTAGCATGGAAACAAATTTCTTTAAAAGATAGAAAGCTGAGAAAGTAAAGATCCCACTAGCTGGAACATGGCTTTTTGAAAAAGGGACTCAGGAGGGAGCTGGGCTGTTGTGTAGACAATATGATCTCTACCCCAGAGGAGGCTACATTCTTTTCAGGATCCAATCTATGTAGAGTTCATGTAGTACCCATGCAGGAGCCATGTACCCTCGGGCCAGTGACCTGCCTGATCATGCTATAGAGAGGTTCCAGACAGCCAAAGAGTACCTGGCAGATTTTTTTGTAAGATCCTTGGAAGGTCAGGACCCAGTAGACTCCATTTTGGGGTCATCGCTTTTCCTGTGTAATACAATGCTGACTCCCAGCGACAACTGCCATCAAGCCCCTCAGAGGGGCCTGAGTGACTCCCACAGTGTGTGTGCTAAGAGGCCAGATCCCACCTGGCCACCAGGGCTGGGAGTGGGAAATGGATAAAAAGACTCAGTAATCACAGTAAATGACATTTTAAGGCAATGCAGATGTTCCTTGGTGTAAGGTGGAGTTACATCCCAGTCCCAGTATACTCATCATATGTTTGAAAGTATTATAAGTCAAAAACACACAGTACTCACCAGCCTACTACACAGACCAGTTTAGCAGCAAAGGCACAGCAGGCGGTCAGTTTCCATCCTCTAGCACCTGGGGCTGGAGC
>PVJX010002133.1:0-137848 GCA_004027295.1 Dolichotis patagonum | reverse complement strand
CTTCTGTGTGTCAGAGTTCACCAGAGAAACAGAATCAACAGGATGTGCATGTGTATACACACACACACACACACACACACACACACTTGATTGCTTAAACATTTGAAAATTTCAATTAGCCTGTTTTCCGTCCAGTTGTTCTGAGAACATGCTTGAGTTCCTGGACTATTCCAGTCTGGCATTGAAGGACATGAGGCCCCTTTCACCCCTCAAAGGAAATTACCTCTCTGCCTTCTCGTGACAGTCGCCTCACTCTAACTAACCACTCGCCTTCCTTTCATTGTTTTTGCCTCCACAGATCTGTGTGAATAATTATTGCTCATCCAATGGACACTTCGTAGGATGCTGGCTATAAATGGCACTCATCATCACCCATCACCACAGCTGGTAATGAAGAGGAATGTGTCAGGTAATGAGGAGAGCGGCTGCCATTATAGTAATGAAGAAAAATGGAGAAAGCCGCCCTGGGAACGGCACCTGCACTGTTTCTTGGTGTAATTGGTATGAGGTAATTGCTTTTTTAAAAAAAAATCTTCCCTTGCCTTCGTCTTTCCAAACAACTTCCAAAAATTCCTTTCATTCATTCACAGAATAGAAAATTGAACTAGCATAATAAATTAAAAAGGAGAAAGAGCTCAGTTGGGTGATGCTAGACTGGAAAGAAAAAACAGTGGTTACAGAACTAATAAAAAGGATAATAGTTTGAAAGATCACTCTTTTTCTGTGGGTTTTTTTTTGTCAGAGGCCTCCCATCAGCTTTGTACAAAGGCAGATTACAGAGGAACAGCTCTGAACACACTCTAGGCACATATGTCAGTCACTACCACACTGAAATGTTATCTGCTTGTAATGACACATGACTGCTTTCCTCCTGTTGGTAACCTCAGTCTATAAGCAGCACAGAAATCACATTTATATTCATAATGTTTGATGTACCAAAATAAGCCTGGGTAGGGCAATGTTTATAAAGCATGCTGTTTTTCTGGTTTTTCCATTGTTAGCACTGTACTCTCATTTGAAATACTGCAGGTACAGTGTCCTAAAAAGAGTTGAAAAGTTGCAATTTTATAAAAACCATAATTGGAATTAGTGATAATGACAGAGTCCAAACTGTAGAAAAGTGTGGTGTGTAGTTACTAACATTAGTTATCTGTTCTTTTTTAGTATTCCATGTATCTACAAATGACTTTGCTCCTTTCCATCACTGTCCCTTGGATGTGGCTGGACTTAGAAATTTCCTTTCTGTGAAGTCTACAGCAGACCATGACATGACTTTCACACCTGGTTATACAAAGACTTCTGTGAAAGTGAAAACAACCTGTGTCCATCTATAGATGATAAGGTTAGCAGTGTGTAATGGATACCTGTAATGGAATATTATTCAGCCTTAAACAAGAATGACGTTCTGATACATGCAATAAAACAGGTGGAACTTGAGGACATTCTACTGTGGGAAACAAGTCAGATATAACATGACTATCTGTGCCTCTCCATTGTGAAGGATCTAGAATAGGCAAATGCATCAGAATCAGGATGGGAAACAGAAGTTATCAGGATTCAGGAATTGAATGGATGGGCAAGTATTGTTTAATGGATACAGAGCTTTCTCCTTGGGATGACTAAAGGTCAGGGAATGAATAGAGGTGACAGTTGCATAACAATGTGAGTGTACTCAGTGCCACTGAATGTACACTTACAAGTGCTTTTAATGGTAAATTTTATGTATATCTTACCACAATTTAAAAGTTACCTCTCTCTCTCAAAAACAAAAAGACTATGGCTTCTGTTCTGTCTCTCCCTTTCTCTTTTTGTTCCCTACACCAACCATTTTGAGAGATCGAAACTCTCCTGTGTTGGGGCCACACAGCAGCTCTGTAGAGATGCCATTTTGACCAGGGACAAACTTGCAGACAACGCCAGTAAGCAACTATGACTTGAGCCAATCACCTGTGAGCCTTCTGGAAGCAAAGTCTCTAGTTACTTATCAATCTTCAAGTAGTAAATCTGGTCATGCTGACTGACATTTGACTGTAGCCACCAAAGAAGTCCTTGAGCCACTGCAGCCTCAGTAAGGGACATCTAGATTTCTAAACCTCAGAAACTAGAAGAAAATAACTGTCAGTTTTTTTAAGTCACTGAACCTTGGAGTGATCAGTTACACAGAAATATATAAAAAATACAAGTATATAAAACAAATTCACACTTACATTGAACCATACAAATTCATTACATTAGATATGACATTTATGTAAAATGAACTCTCCATTCACACAAAGCAATTGGAGGAACATTAGCTACAAAGGTTAAGAAAGATGTCTGTGGCCAATCCTGTTTGTCTTATTTCCTACATTCATTTAGTTCTGTAAGATATGGCATCCCCTCTTAGCGTCCATTGGACCCCTTTGTCCTCATTGATCTGTATAGGAATGGGAATTATATACAACTGCAGAATATTATTGTTTTCTCTAGGGTAATTCAAAATTCATATGTCAGTGCAGACCCTGCCTTTCAACTATACATTGAGAGTTCTGATTTAGTATGTGGTGATGACAAAAACTCACACTAGGCCAGTGATTTAGCTCAGTGGCCTAAGCACTTGCTTGACAAGCACAAGGTCTTAAGTTCAATCCCCGGTACCAAAAATAAGTAAACACATAAAAAAATAAATAGTTTTTTAAAACCCTCATACTAGATAGGAACTCCACAAACTAACCCTGTTACCTGAGTCTTTCCTTTTATCTTTCTCCCCTTTTCTCACAACTTTCCTAAATGCTATTTTTATTACAGTGATAGTTAAATCAGTTTATGTATTGCTATGGAACCTATAACTATAATAACTATAATCAGAAAACTTCTTTCTACCATTGTCTGGTATAGACTGCTGTCTACAAGCAGTGTTTGGGAGATTAAAGCCTGGGAACCTAGTTGACTCAAGAAGTACTACCTATCTGACCTCACAAGGAAACATTCAACTATGGAAGAAAGACTCAGGCAATTGCAAAATAACTGAGTCAAGGTGATAAACCATGAAGCAAATGGGAGAAAGAAGGGAGGAGACAATAGCAGAGGACAACCTATGTGATAAAGGTGATAAAACTAGGTAAGATATGCATGTTTTTCTCTGGAGACAGACACCTACAGCATCAGTTTATAAGTGCCGAATGCTCAATGTTTACAGGGCATTCCTTGAACTGTTTGGGTTAGAATCCTAAAGAATTCAAATTAGGCAGGATATCAGAAGATCTTAGTATCACAGGGCTTCCTAGGTTGCATTACTATTTCACTTTTTCTCCCCTGCAAATACCTCATACTCATGAGAAAGTCTTCATATGTTGGCATCCTGCTTTCTCAAGGATTTACAAAGTAGTCCAGCAGTGGGAAAGTAAGGGCCTGTTTCCTGCCTTCTACTGTCACAAGGTAACTGACCACATAATTTTTGCTGACCTGGATCCTCATTGTGTCATCAGTAAAAAGGGTTTGATTTCGTCAAGATTCTATCCAAGTCTGCACTGGAGTAAATGATCCTTTGAAACTTTTTCCAACTCTCCAAGCTACAATTCTGTGGATCGAGTCTTGATGCCATGGGTCCTCCCTAAGACATTCACACGGAGCATTCCAGCATGGCCACCCAAGACAGAGCACTATTTCCATCCTCACATTACAAGTTCTCCAGCCCAGAGCAGAAGCCTAGTTTTGAAATTCATTTTGCTCCCTGAAAACCAAAGAAACATGAATGGATTAAGATATTCTTATCTTACAGGAAGAGCACTTCAAGGGCTAAAAACCTGGCTGAATATTCCATCTAATCAGGGTGGCAGGCCTAGAAACTGCCTAGGGTGACAATGGCATTTGCATACAGCTTGATCTTGAGTATACACAGGGATAGCATGAAGCTAAGAAGAAAGAATTCCCAGAGGCTGACCCATGTTACTTTCATCACTGTGACTGCCTCTGATGGCAAACGACGTTGGTGGTGCTCAGAACATCTTGTGGAAAGTGAAACAGCGAGTAATTGCTTTTTTTCAAAAAGACTTTTCATTTCTCATCAAAGGGCACAGACCTTGGCGGAGAGTTCTCAGCCAGTCCTGTGGGTGGAACTGGAAGGCTGCTGGAGAGTGGCTCGAGGATTGAGAGCTTCCTAGGAGAAGAGAACAATTTGTGACCAATCTCCTCACCCTCCTCCTTGACCTTAAAGCTTCAGAAACAATAAAAAATTGGGGATCCCTGCTGCAGTGCATTGCTGTTTCTTTATGCCTTCCATGGAAATGAAAGCTGTGTCAGCCCTATGAAGGGAGCAGGGGAGGCATTTCTCACGTGAAAACTGAAGAAAAATAATAGAGAAACTGTTCTGGGAAAAAAAAATGAGTGTATTTTTGTTTGTTTGAACTGTTTCACATTCATTTGTGGCATGTTAGGGAGAAATACTTTAATTTAGATGTGAGAATAGCTAATTGCTAGAAGGAAGGAACTTCCAAGATGGAGCCCCCATCTTTGGCATGTGTAAACTGCCCCTCCTCCCTTGGGCTTTAGCATCTTCTTTAGGCGCTTCTGTTTCTATCCCCTCAGCTCCCAAAGAATCATCAGGGCACTGAGGTCCAACAGAACCAGCCTCAACCATATTATTCTCCATAGCCCCCCAATATGCCATCCTTGTAGAATTAGGTCCATATTTAGGGTGTAGGGAGGTGCTGGACAAGCCTTTCTTCAAGTTATAAAACATTTTTATGTTAATACAAAGCCTGTCATTTGCTAATCTCCTGCAATATGGGAAGATTTGTTAGACATCTAAAAATTCCTTGAGAGTGCCTCACAAAATTAATGAAAAGTGGAGGCAGTGATTCCTAAATCCAAGATTTCTGGCTCATCTTCGATGTTCCTTGGACATTGGCTGGGTTTAATCACATAGTCAAAGGAGAAATATTAAGCCGTTTTTGTTTCACCTGACCTTTTACAGATGCAAAGAGTAATATTGTTTGAATTCTCCATTTCAGTATGGGACAATAACAGCTGGGCCGGGACTTTGCCCAATATTTTGTGATGTTTATACTCAACTGCCATTGTCAGATTGGCATTTTCTATTAAATGAATACAGATTGTTATTGAGACGAAAGACTGGAGCAAATTCAAGAAGATCTGGAACGAAGTCATTTTTGCTGCACCTCTAGAATCTTGATGACTTTAGAAGTCTGGGGTTCTTAAAAAAATTCCTGTCTAGACCAGGAGATATTCTAGTGGACTGGTGTACAATCAGAGTGTCTCCGTGTGAAGACTCATTCACTCCACTGCTTAGTTGCAAATGCTGAGACATTGAGGGACAGTAGATTACACAGTTAATAAGACAGGTTGAGAGATAGGTTGTGTGGACTGGATGCTTATTCCCACTCTTTACTTGTAGGATGATCTTAGGGCCATTCTTGAGATTTGGGGTCTCTGTTACCCCATCTGTGGAACAGGAATAACAATGGCATCTATGTGCAAGGCTGGAAAATGAGCACTGGGAGTTGAATGCTGTGAATGATGCACACTGCACAGTAAACTTGCAGTAACTATGTTAGCTATAGTTGATGCTGTTACTGATTCCAAAAATTTCTGGACATTGGCCAAAGCCACATAAAATCAATAAATAAAATGAGCTGAACAAGAATTCCGGGGGAAAACATGCTAAATTTGGCAGAACTGGGACCTGGGCAGCACAGACAAACTCTCTGGCACTCGGTACTTCACTCTTGTCTAGCACTGTCCAAAGTCTCCCTGAACGCTGCACCTGAGCTCCTGGTTTTTACCCTGTGCCTTCCTTCACCAACCCTCTTAAATCACACTTTATCCATAATGTTCTCATTTCTTACTCCCTCAGGATTTTGTCATTCTCAGGTGATGATTTTAAGAAGTAAAATTTGCCTTAAGATTTTTATACATGCTGAAAGTTTAATATTATGATTTTTTTTTTTTTGGTACCGGGAATTAAACTCCTGACCTTACACTTGCCAGGCAGGCACTCGTACCACACAGCTAAATCCCCAGCAGCCTTAATATTATGATTTTGAGATATGAGATACTCATTTTACACAATAGAGATTGACCCATTACCAGGAAGAGTGATCAAAACTGAGAACTTCAGGTAATAGGGAGGGTGGGTAGGGATGATATTTGAAGTTGAGTAGGACCATTTGTTTTTACTTGAATCACAGCTGAACTGCTATTTGGATAACCCATAGAGCAGGTCCTATAGACAAGTGTTTAAATAAGGCATTATAGACAAATTCAAAGCGTAAAGCAGACATGACATTTTCAGGTCGATAGGCGTGACCTCAAAGCCCTAGTGTTGTTAGTCCTGTTGTACTCAGGGCTACTGTCACCAAGTCACGACAAGTTGGACCAGTCAAATCTCTCAGGCACATCCAGTTTTCCAAAAGACACAGATAAACCTTTTTACGATGCTTCAACTAAAGGAAGGCCAAACTGCAGAGCAGAGCAAGCATGTGGGGAGAAAGCAGCAAAGGTTCAGCACTAACATCAGCATCTGTTTTCATAATTCTGGGAGTAGGCAGCATTCTAGACTTGGGAAAGGGGTGTAGGAGGAGTTTAGAATTCTAGATCTCTCCATGCTACTAACAGACTTATTTCACTCTAAGCAATCATTGTACTTTATATTTGAGGACTCTGCTTGTAAGAATAGGACAGAAGTGCCTGAGAATACTATCTCTTCATACTCCTCAAATCAGAGGTTCCAATAGGGATTTGGGGAGTTCCTTAATGTCCCAGAGAGCAATTTAAATGCCACCCGAAATTTAAGGCAAAGCAATTTCCTAGTCCAAAGAAGTTAAGAGAAAATTAAAAGACAGAGATTAATCTAGGGGGGGAGGAAAAGACACAGGATAAGGCAAAGAGTAGAAAGAGTGGATACAAGGTTAGGAACCAGAAAGCTTTGATAGTAAAAGAATAGTTAAATAAGATGGGGCAGAAAAGTGACCCTTAGCACTGGCCATACCTTAAAGGGATTTTTCAAAATACATATGTCCTGGCTTAGTCCCAGAGCACTGACATGGAAATTTCTGCATCTACAGTCTAAGTTTCAGTGTATTTTAAATATTCCTTTTGTATTTTGAATGTCCATCTATTGGTGAAACCCACCAATGATGGATGAGGCTGCTTTTTTAATAAAGGAAAAGTAAGAATTATTCTAAGAAACTTCTGAAGGTAACCTAAGAAGATTGCCAAGCAGATACACAGGAGAGAGAGAAAGAGCAGAAAAAATTCCTAGACAAATTAGATCTTAAGTAAGGGAGCCTAAAAGAGCCAGAAAGAATGACAGTTATGGCAGAAATCTTGAAAATGGTGGTGGACAAAAGATTTTAGAGGGAAGGTAATGAGTTTGAATTACAGTGGAAATCAGGATATTGTAATGATTTCATCTCTACACGATATTAGAAGTAATGGGCAGATCCACATCTACTCTGACCAGAAGATACAGCGTTAAATAATCTTATTATTAGCCTTGATGAGAAACCCAGCTAAAACAAAATGACACTAAAGAAAGATAAACCAAGAGGATGCCTTGTGTTTCTTCTGGTTTTTGTTTTCTTGGCCATTTAGCATCTCTGAAGGGGAGTATGTTATAAATACTTCGTATATTTATGAATACTATGAACCTAATTTAAAAAAAAAATCTAGCACTTCCCCTCTACCCCACTGTGTCCTTCTGTCTGTTCCTGCTGTTTCCCTGCGATCTTCAATAAACTTGCCACACGCACGCACACACACCCAACAAACAAATCATTAAAAAATACATATAAAGTTTTATGGATTCTAGTTAAAAAGCCCTTCTTTAGCTAGGGAGTCAAGAAGACCAAGTCAAAGTTTCTCTTGTCATTATTGTGTTTATTTTGTTGTTGTTGCTATTTTGAGAAAGAGAACTACAGACAGAAGAGAAATAGAAAAAAAGCAGAAAGGTTATGAAAAAGATACGTTACTGTATTTTCACAGTACTTTTTTTTTGTTTTTTCCTCACAAAGAGGTTACTGTTGATTCTCCAGGGAGACTGTTATTTTTCCTAAATGCTTTGGAGCATTTCATGTCTTCTCCTTCTTTGTTTTCTTCTATTAAAGTGCTAATGTGCTCCGCATCACCTGTCCTTAAATCATCCAGGCAACCACAAGAAAACATAACTATCTGCATCTTTAATAATATCTGCATTTTTAATAATGTCTGCATTTTCTACAAATGGAATTTCAGTGTCTAGGCCATTTGATTTGGGAAATGAAGTAGCATTTGTCAACGCTAATAGAAAAAGGCAGCCTGATTTCTGAGGCTCTGTTTTAATTTGGATTTTACCATCTACTGATTTTATTGAAAGTGAAATCCATATTCCTGTTCAGCTTTAGCATCTCAGCTCTAAAATAGGAAAATTGTAGTTTCAGTAACAGAACCAAGAATAGGGTCCTGGATTTTTTTTTCCCCCAAAGGAAATGTAGATACATTTGCTTCATGGTAAATGATCACAGGTTACTTACACCGTGTGTCTAAACATACACAAACAGGTTTAGAAAACCTGGTGGAATTCAACAAAATGAATAGGTACACAGAAAGTACCTGGGGCTTCCTTATGAGACTCTTATCAACATGGGCCATATTTTCTCCAAGTAAAGAAAGGAGGGGGGTCAAGGGCGTGGCCAAGAAGGAGTCCCTGTGCCTGCACTTTCCTTAGATGCATGAAGAAGTTATGCTTAGAGGTCAGGGAAACAGACTCCTTCTGGAACCACGGGGAGCACCTTCATCAGACAATGAGAGAAAGGTAAAGAAGAGGTATTTGGGTCCCGGCAGTCTCAGTCCCACTTACTTAAATGTACAGTAAACACTGGAAGTCTGTCAAGCTTGCGGGCCACCCAGGTCACCAGGTGAGGTGAACCTCAAAACATCCCAATAAGCATGTTTAATCCATGTGCTGAATTATAAAACCCTGGAAAGCGTCCCACTGTGGGCTTTTACCCAAAGAAAAGAAAGGTTTATAAGACCAGAGGTGACACTGACTCATAATTCACCTGAAATAACTATCCTCACATTGACAGAAGAGAACTTCTTTCACATGAGAATACTCTCCAGGGGAATTTTATGTTCTCTTGTCCTCAAGGGCCTGCCTGTAGTAATAATCCGCCCCCAGGACACAAATCTATCAACAGCTGTAGGCTGCAGTTGCGCCTCAGCCTGTCGGACAGTGATCCAAAGCCCACACTGGCTGTCATGGAAGGGAGCCAATGTTAATGTTTTTATGCCAAAAAGCTGAACCAGGGGATTCACCTTAACCAAGTCAGTCTGCTAGCGACCTCAACAATTTTTCAAACTGAAACTTCCAAACTGGATTGCAAGGCGTTCCGTGCTTTAACCTGCTTATGCTGCTCCTGTCGGCGTCACATCTTCATACGTATCTACATGATGCATGACGCTCGTCCAATCGGAGACACTTGAGGGTTTGAAGAGATGGCAGAGAGGTGGTGTAACCTATGGAAAGAGGAGACAAGAGAAGTCACAGACGGTAACAACCTCTTGTACACAACAAAGCAAGATCTTTAGAGAGATACAAAACCTACATGTGTAAACTATTTCCTGGTTGATAGTGTCATATTTAAAACAGTATCACAGGCCAGGCATGGTGGCGCACTCCTGTAATCTCAGCAAAGGAGGCTGAGATAGGAGGCTCACTGCAAGTTTGGAACCAGCTTCGACTACAAAGTGAGCTCAAGGCCAGCCTGAACAGCATAGTGAGACCCTGTCTCAAACAGACAATAGATAAATAAATGAATGCATAAACAAATAAAATAAAACAGTATCACAAAGATAGTAAGAGCTAAGAGTTACGGGATACACTGAAAGCATTCACTTCATCTTTATAACAACTTATAAATAAATATGGACTGTTTTCAGTCCCATGTTAAGGAAAAGCCAAGCATGGAGCTTCACGCAGTAGTCTCAGCACCCTGGAGGCTGAGGCAAGAGGATGACAAGTTGAAACCCAGCATAAGCTACTTAATAACTTAGCAGGACTCTGTCTCAAAATAAAAAAACCTTATACCCTATAACCTATATAGCCTATATAGCCTTAGGTTTAATCTCAGTATAGAAAAAAAAAGTGTCACCAAGAGTCAAGTATCTTGCCCAAAGTTATATAACTAGAAGGTGACAGAGGTGTCCTACCAACAAGGATG
Organism: Dolichotis patagonum; assembly: GCA_004027295.1. NCBI lineage: Eukaryota > Metazoa > Chordata > Mammalia > Rodentia > Caviidae > Dolichotis > Dolichotis patagonum. Next base: position 127,649 of record PVJX010002133.1, on the reverse strand, counting down.
CCTGTGGAAGTATACACCTGTGGCAGGCAAGGCAGTAGTCCTCAAGGACGCACACAGCCTGAATCTCTCGGTGCTTTATGTAAGAGCAAAGGAGAGGTGAGGTTGCAGATAGAATTAAGGTTGCTAATGAACTGACTGAGTCCTGGGTGGGGCTAATGTGCTGGAAGAATGTGTGGAAGAATGTGTTGGAAGAATGTGCTGGAAGAATGTGTCCTGGGTGGGGCTAATGTGCTAGGCTAATGTGCTGGAAGAAGGAAGCCGAAGAGTCAATTCCAGAGTGGTGAGTTGTGAGAGACCTCACCCCCCTCTGGTGGCTTTGGAGATGGGAAGGGATTTTGAGCCGAGTAACACAGGCATCCTTTAGATACTGCAAAAGCCAGGAATCTGTTTTTCCCCTGTTGATACCTCGATGCTAGCCCAGTGGGGCCCATTTTGGACTTCTGATCTCCAGAACTGTAAAATCAAACCTCATAAATTTATGTTGTTTCAAGCCACTAAATTTGAACTACTTTTTACAGCAGCAGTAAGAGACGGGTACTAACCTAATTCATAAGTAGCCTTGGATAGTGTATAGCATTTTTAAAGTGGTGGTGAAATACCTGCTCTGATCTGAGCAGTGAATAGGAATTATCTTTCTGAAAGTTCCCACCTTGAGATGCTTAAAATTACAGAGTCCAAAACGAAGACCTCCAGGAATCTTTCACTTGAACAGAGATGGAAATGGCTCAGGAGTAATGCTAGAGTCTTCACTGAGACCCCACATAGCAATGAGTCATCTAGAATCTGGGTTCACCCCGTGCTTTTGGGTGTCCTTCAGAGTTCCAGCCTAGCTGGAGTTTTCGTAAGAAGGTGATGGAGGTAAAAGTAGAATTCATGAAAACGAATAGATGTAGACTGAAAACCAACCACACCACAAACTGACCGAAGAGTCTTTGAAAACTCCCTTAACCTCTTCATTCCTTGTACTGTTTTAATGTACAATGGAACTGATAATATTTCACTAATGGGTTAAATACAATGAAAATGACCTTCAGTATACCTTAGTTCAGCTGGGTGTGGGGTGCATGCCTATGACCCCAGCACTCTGGAAGACTGAGGCAGAAGGATCACAAATTAAAGTCCACTATAGGCAACTTGGTGATTTAAGGAGATCTTGCTTCAAAAAAATAAAAAACGGACTGAAGATATTGCTCCATGTGAAGGCCCAGGGTTCTATCTCCAGTACATATAGTGTTAGTTCTCTTTTCCAATGTTCCCTTTCATTACTTCTGGAATTGCAATCAAGAATTGCCAAGTCTTCTCCTGGTCAGTGAGACTTATGCTTCTTTTGTGCAAACTTAAGAGAGACAGTGTCTTTATTTCATAGATACCTGGAAATTCACGGTGAGTGGGAGATTAAATTGCAGACATTTGTTCCCGTTGTTCCATTTTATCCTCCCTTGCCCCACCCCCACCTTTAAATGGCAGGCACTGTTCCCTTGGGATGTACCAGATATAGGTCGATTCAAGAAGAGCAATGGGAGCCCAAAAGAGATTTTTTTTCCCTCCAGTGCAGAATTCATTTCAGAATGGGAAGTGTTTTTCACGCTTAGCTAACATTTCAAAGCTCACAAAGTACCAGACACTAATCTCTATATTCCACACTTTATCCACTTAACCTTTACAGCATCGTGATGTGAGTCACTTGTATTTGGGACAAGATAACTGAGGCACGAATTAGTTAAGTAAGCTGGCCAGGGTCACACATCTAACAGTACCAGTGCTAAGAAGTGAACCGGGCAAACCTCGTTTTGGAAGACACACTATCTGCCCTTTCAACAGCTCATCCACGTCCTTCTCCAAGGAACCGGACCTGCAGAAAATCCGGAGAAGATGGGCAAACACAGATCAGAAGAAAATGAGTCATGAAGAGCGCTTGAGATAAGTATTGAGTTTATGTCACCGAAATCGGACTCTGTTTTCAAATATTCATAGTAGAAGCATTCATGTTTTATAGATGGGCAGGTAACAGCCCATCAACATTGTTTTTCTAAGTAATGGTGTCAGAAAGCCAAACAAGAATCCTGAAAAAGGAGTTTGGGTTTGCTATTTCCCAGCACTGACGTTCCTTGCCTGAAACAATCTCAGGGTTTCCAAGGGTGGCCAGACTTTGGAGCCTGCCTTCTTGGAGGGCAGACATCTTTCCATTTCACGCAGGAGAAGTGGACTTTTTCTTGGCTGAGGGTCTAATACTGTTTCTTTACTGGACATACCTACATTTCTTCTTCCTGAATTAGACTTCTAGAATTATATTTTTTTCCAAAAAAGGAAAAGAAAAAAAAAGAGAGAAAGAGAGAAAGAAAGAAGAAAGAAAGAAAAAAGAAAGAAAGAAAGAAAGAAAGAAAGAAAGAAAGAAAGAAAGAAAGAAGCCCATTGATACCATTTACTTCCTCCGCTTTGAGTAGTAATGAGCAAGGAGAGGTCAAGTCCTTTGCATTGGTTTTTGGACTTATCTAGAAGCTGATAGAGGATTCCACGTCCAGTTCCCCGCCTCCGCTGTTGGTCCCCCTGCCACTCAACCACATGTGTTTCTTTCTCTTACACACAGGCTCTCTTTGGCCACCAGTAAACACATTGACCTTTGAAATATGGAAAGAAAAGCGCTTTGAAATAAAACTGGCACAAACAGTGGTCAGACAGCCGTCATCTGGAGGCCGAAACAAAGAGGAGCATAGTTTTCAAGCTGTCTTCGTAATTACGCCAAGCAGTTATCACTCAGGCCCCAGTCTGCGCGTTACCCCTCACACAAACAGCGGAGGTCTGAGAAAGCACATAGGCCACTTTGTTGCTGAAGCAAACGGGGGGTGCAAGGCCCCCCAGCTAGAAATCACATGTGGCTGGGAGAGTTTTCCAAAGCTGCAGGCTCTTTCCTTTCTTCTTTCCCCATGAAACCCCTCTGCTCTTCTTGGCAAAGGCCTTCAGGTGAGGTAAGTGCCAATTAACAACAAAGAGTTTGGTGTACTTCAAGTTTATGGATTGGAGCGGGGTGCTCATGAAATCTATTCTTCTTCCCTGGTCCTGGAACTTCCGCAACTAGACAGCAAGGATTCTAAGTATAGTTGAAATCTGGTTCATTTTTGCTACTGCCCTACAAATGATTTCCCATCTTTCTTTTTCTTTCTTTCTTTTTTATTTTTTCCAAATTGAAAGCAATGTAAACAAACTCAGAAAAGGACAAAAGCAATCCTAAAAACTTCAGCTGCAAAGATAACTGCAGCAGAAGGCTTGGTAAATTGTGCTTTGGAAGGAAAAAAAAATGATCTTATGTTTCTTACGGGTTCTTTGGAAATAAACATGGCCAGATTTCAGAATGAATAGGTGACAGGAGATTAGATAGCCAAAGAATCTCTGAAGTCTTTTTCAGCTTTTAAATTTGGATTGGATTTTTCTGTCCTAGAAATGTTTTTATTCATGTAAAATCATTTGCGTGTTATCACTTCATTATCATTATGAAAAATGGCTGCGTGTATTGTTCTTAGACCATGATGATTTGAGATTGACCAATAAAATGATCTGGTTTGATATCACAAAGCCTTTAAAGATCGAGAGCTTTGGCAGTAGGGACACAAGAAAAATATATTCACAAACAATTCCACTAATCATTAATCGTACTCCATTGTTTAATATATTCAGAGCCTACTGAATTTAGCAAAGAGAATGACAGATGCATATTAAAATGCATGCAAATACTACACACAAGCCACATTTTAATATATTGTTTTGCATTCATAATTTCAGTCTTGTGATTTGTATTTTCATTTGCTTGAGAACAAAGACTTTCTTCTTTCCCCAGTTGGGAAACAAGGCAAGACTTGTTTCTGTCAGCATCTTCGTAGTATTCCTGAACCAGCAGCAAACTTAATGGGTCAGGAATTGCTCTCCACTACCTGCTTACTGGCCCCTAACAAGGGCTGCATTTACAATGAAAAGGTGAAAATATGCAATCAATCAGTTGCTTTGTCCCATAATGGAAAGCAATCATATTTTTTCTGTTGTTGTATTAAAACTGAACAGACTGCTTTTTGAAAAAAAAAATTAAACTGTTTGAATTTGCAATCTTTTCTAATAGGGAGTATGGCAGAGTACTTGCTATGCATTGGCCAAATCCCATTTCCTTTAATCCAGGGCTACAGACAGTCTACATTTCCTAGCCTCCCTTTGCAATTGGGGGATTTCTGGTCAGTGAAATGAGGGCCAAAGTAATACATATGATTTGTAGAGCTGGATTCTCCAAACTGCTAAGAAATCCCTCATACTTGTGCCCTTTCCTGCTCCTGACCTTTTGGTAAGAGGCAGACGACCAAGTGGAGAAAATCCAGGGCTCCAGAAAAGCCTGCAGATGGAATAAATTTGGATCCCGGAAAGAAAACAGCAGAGAACAAAGTTCTCCCCTATTCATCTCACCGTAAACACAGACACATAATCGTGTGGTTATCAGCCTCCACTGGTTTCTGCCTTCTAGAACTTTGTGTGTCTACCTCTTGAATGGTACCTGGATGTGTCTGTGGAGCCAATAGCAGAAATGACAGTAGGTCCTTTCAGAGATTAAGCTTCAGAAGACTGCAGCTTCTGTTTAGGACATTCTCTTAACCCTTGCTCACATTACTCTCTCTAGGGAAAACCAACTGCTCTCCTCTGAGGTCACTTAAGAAGTCTGTGGAGAAGTCCACTTGAGAACTGGAAACCTCCTTCCAACAGCCATCAAAGAACAGAAGCCTGCCAATAACCAGCGAGTGAACTTGGAAAAGAATCCTCCAGCCTCAGTTGATCCTGCAGCTCCAGCTAATATAACTAATGCAGTGTGTGTAAGAAACCTTTATTGTCTTGCCACAGAGACATTGGGACTATCTGTCGTAGCACCTAATAAATGCTAATAAATACACCATGACAATGACCATAGTAGCTGTGTACATAACTATGAACAGGACTGTAAGTTTCTGAAATTTTAAGGCTAGTTTGTTTTTGCGATCTCATTGCCTAACTTACTTCCTGGATGACTAGTCATTGGATAAAAATTTTATATGGCATGTGTAAGCTCAACCTTGTTAGATCAGCTGCTACTTTAAGGCATGACTGTCATAGTACTAGGTATTTAACCCTGGAAGATAGGCACGATTGCACTTTAGGAAAACTCTAGATTTATATTCCTATCAGATTGCATTCATTACAATTTTTTCATCATCCATGTAAAGGAGAGAAACACCCGTCTAAGTATGTGTGTTTCCTGATTACCACACAAATCTTTGTACAAACCAAGTTGTGTTCTTATAACTACCCATCAACTTACTGAATTCTTATGTAATAATCCAATAAAGACCGTGCTATTATTCTTCTGATTTTCTTGATAAGAAAATGGACTGTGCCACAGAGCAGTTCAGTGGCAGAATCTATACCTGACTTAAGGATTTGCAAGTTCCTGGGACCTCAAGGTTACCTGCTATACCAATTTGCCTGCTCAATTTAATTCTCCAAAGACACAGAGCAGAGCAGAAAAGGGGATGGAAAGGCTACTAAATTGATGGAGAGGGTGAAAAGAGGTCCCCATGAGGATGAAAAAGAATAATCAAGACTCAGTCTTGAGAGATTCAAGTTGAGAGGCATGAAGATCAAAGGTCTTGTTATTTATTCACCCAAATTGATAGCACTCCACAGAAATGGGGTCTCCCTTGAAGCTTGTCAGAGACGGCACAGGAGAAAATGCAGGCTGCTTCATAATGATCAGATACAGCCCCCTCTGCTTCCATTCCAGCTGTGGAGATACAAGACCCATCATCCCAGAGGAAGAGAATATTACAAACCACAGGGCAACCAGCTACACGTGGAACTTCCAACATGGGCAAGCTTGATCTCCCTGCTCATTGGCAGAAACCTTCATAGCTAATTCCTTCCAATGCTTGCAAATCAGCACTCTCCTCAAAGAAATCAGAAATGAGCCAAAGAATCTCTGGAAGCTGGTAGACATCTCTGTCTGCCATCCCTGCCAGCCCTAATTTTGCTTGTTGTCCTGGGAACATGTGTGTGTGGCCAGAGCTCTGGCTATGTATTTGCTGCAGGAGGTTCCTTGCATTCCCTCAGCCCGGGATTGTGGCAAAGACAAGAAGTTAACTGTTTACAAGGACCATTGCCAGTGGGTTAATGGGAATTTTTCATGACTTTTGGATGTTCAGTTCCAAACTGAAAGCTTTGAACTTTATTTCAAGGCTGACCTAGTGTCTTGGCGACATGGATAATGACCTGTTTAAAGCAGCTGTGGCTAACACACACAGAAAATCCTCACTTATTCTGTCCCTTGTGAACTTTGGTTACCAAAATATACTCCTCTCAATCTTAGTAAAACAGTTTTTACATCTTGCACACTTAGTATTAGGAAAAATTTAAATTTATCTTCTATTTTGCAACTCAAAGGAAGAAAACAAAAAGATGCACTAATATTTTGTGGAGAAGAATACCGTCAGGTAGCATAATATACCAAATAATTTAGAAGGACTGATTAAATAAAAAGAAATTGATATGTCAATTATACACCACTCTAAATAATTATTCAGGCCTCAAAGACCTAATTCTAACAGTGACCAACTTTGAATTCTCACACTTGAAAATAATACTGAATGTTTTACGCTGTTTCATAATTCAGAACGTTCACATGCTTATGTTACTAGTTATTTTCACCCCAAATCATTGCAGTTGATGAAGTCCTGCTGAAGAAATAAAGAATGTACATTTACACAACTTCATATTTCCTTCAACTGTGAGCCACAAAATCAATTGCTTGACATTAATCCATCATGTTTAGGTTTTTCCACTAGAAAAAGATATCTGCATGTCCAAGGCCATATAGTACATCACTAATGCCCAATGGCCTTTATCAGGGCTGCCTCCGTACTATGGGGGACAGTTCATTGTGGGGAGCTGGTACATTTACATAGCACATCTTAATTCTCCTCACTTCTGGGTTGCCTTTTGATTCAGGTTCAGACCTCTCTAGACTCTGCTTGTCAAAGTAAGAAGATAATCAGTAATTAGTACAGGACACTGTCCACCAAGGAACTGGAAAAACTTTCCCTTCCAAGGAGCTGAGATGAAAGTTCCAGGCTGATCACCAATTTTTCTCCAGCAAGAATGATGATTTTCCCTAACATCAACATTGTTGTTAGCATGTCTTTTGAAGTATTCATACTTCGTTTTAAAAAATATATGTTTCTATTGCCTATTGATTTTATAAAATTCTGTGTTTCAATATGGTATTTTCATACATGCAACATTCTCCCTTCTAGTTTCCTGTCATCTTTCTTAGATTTTGGTGTTGAGTTCTTTATAGGTTTTAGATATCAATCCTCTATTGGAAGAGTCATTGACAAAAATTTTTCTCCTATTCTTCATGCTGTCTCTTCGTTCTTTTAGTTGCTTCCTTGATATACAGAAACTTTTAAATTTGATGTAGTCCCAGTTTTGGATTCTTCCTATTATTTCTTGTGCTATTGTAACCCCATCCAAGATGTCTTTGCCTATGCTTATCACTTCAAGCTTTTTGTCTATGTTCTCTTCTAAATAGCCTCAAAGTTTCAACTCTTGTACTTAGGTCTTTGATCCATTTTGAATTGATTTTGCATGGGGACAACAGATTGAAATCTAGCCTTAGTCTTTCGCAAGTGGATATCTAACATTCCTGGTTAAAGGGGCTGCCTTTTCCATGATATATACTTTTGGCTTCTTTGTCCAGAATCAAATGGTTATAGCTTGATTGGACTGTTTCTGGGTCCGCTCTTCTGTTTCATTGTTAACTTGGCACTGTAGTATAGTTTGAAATTAGGTGTTGTGATGTCCCCAGTCTTGCTCTTTTTGCTTCGAATCACTTGGCTATTCTGAGTCTTTTGTTTTTCCACAAGAATTTTAGGATATTTTTCTAGATCTATGAAGAATGTCATTGAAATTTTGATGAGCATTTCACTGAATCTGCAAGTCACTTTTGATAATATTGTCTTTTTAAATAATATCAATTCTACCAACCCATGATCATGGGTTTCTATTAGTGTCTTTTTCAGCTTCTTTCTTCAGTATTCTATAATTTTAATTGTGGATATCTTTATCCTCCTTGGTTAGGTTGACTCCTGTTTTTATTTTTTTTAAGCTATTATGAATAGATTTTTTTAATGATTTCTTTCTTCACTAGCTCATTATTGTTATATTAAAAAGCTACTGATTTGTTAATGTTGCTTTTCATCCTGATATTTTGCTGAATTTACCAGCTCTAAAAATCTCCTGGTTTTCTAAGCATTGGACCATATTTTCTGCTATTAGGGATAAGCTGATTTCTACTTCTACCACTTGTTCCCCTGTTGTTTTGTTCATCTAATTGTTCTGCCTCAAATTTCAAATATTACACTGAATGGGAGTGGTGAGAGTGAGCATGCTTGCTTCATTCCTGACTTTAGAGGAAATGTTTTCCAACTTCCTTGCAAAATGATGTTGGCTTGGGTTTGTCATATATGGCCTTTCCTACATTAAAGACCACCCCTTCCAAATATAGTTTCTCTAGGACTTTTATCATGAAAGGATGTTGAATTTTGTTGAAGGTCTTCTCTGCATCAATTGAGATGATCCATTGATTTCTATTCTTGCTTCTATCTATGTGTTATAATATATTTATTGGTTTGTGTATGTTGAACCATTCTTGCATCCCTGGAATGAAATGAACTTGTTCATCATATATGATCTTTTTGATGTTTTGTTGGATTCAAGTTGTAAATATTTTATTAAGAGCTTTTGCATCTATGTTCATTGAAGATATTTGTCTACAGTTTAATTTTTTTGTCATATCCTTGTCCAGTTTTTATATCATCCATACTTCTTGAAAAAGGAAAGATCTTGAAGGGCAAATACTTTATGGAACCATTTGGATGTTTTTAAGAAAGTGGTGAGAACTGGAAAAGAAAATTGCTACTAAAACAAAAGAGAGGTGAAATGTATGATGAATTACTTGAAAAATTGCATTAGTGTCTCCTTATTGTATTTGGGAATTTTATAGGAATTCAGTGTCCTACTTGGTTTTTTGCTACTCATGTAACTTCAGATGTAGGTTCTTCATCTGGAGTAGAGGGATTTAGATGTTGTTATTATTACATTATAATGATCCATTGTTATTATTACATAATAATTAAATTGTTATTATTATGTAACAATTACATATTACGTTGGTTCTCAGTTGGTACCAAGTGTTTTCCTTTTTATTACACTTCATTCTCATTCATTCATTGAGACTATATGAGGTAATGTTGGTGGTTGGTCATATCCCCTTGTCCTTGCAACCTAGTGAGTACCTTTGGAACTTCTGTCAGAACCTACATTCATTCAATGTGGTCTTTTTGTAGCTCCCAACTTGCCTGATTGCCCTGTGAATCAGGCTGAAACTCCCCATCCACCCTACCCTAGAAGTCACTCAACCAATGGCTGATGGAGTTGAAATGTAGCATCCGTCAGGTAGGCTAACTCCAGACCATGTGTTTATAATGGTTCTCGAGGAAGACTCTGCTCCAGCTGCTTCCCCTTTCTTGGCCATCTTCCCTCCCTGGCTCATTCTCCTACTTACTGTAGGACCATATTTGCCTCCCAAATAAACTACTTATACCTTAATCAGTGTCTTGGGCCTGCTTTTAGTTACAGACACAATACAACCGATCAATATTTATTGGGTTTCTACTGTGTTTTAATCACTTATTTGGGGGAGAATAGCATATAAGTGGGCAGTTACTTTACAAAGAGATCAGTACAGTGATAGGTCTCCATTAGTGTTTATTGGAGCATGCAGAAGGGAATTCACATGGTTTCATGGAAATTACAAGGATAGGAGAGCTGGGCATGAATGTAAGGTCACATATGTGTACAAAAGCGTTGTTGCTATATATGTGGTTGCCGAGACTGTAAACACTTCTAAGTTTCTTCTGTAGACATTTCTTGATTCAACTAAACTCACTATCACAACAAACTTTACTTCTTGTGTATCATTTCCTTCGAAAGGTCCTCTGTATTTACTTAATTGCCCAAAATGGAAACATTTTTATCATCTTAGAAGCCACATAATTATATTTAAATAGCTATTTCAGAAATTAATCTTCCAGAGTCACCTGGATGATCACACTGGTCTTCCATCTCAGGCACGCCGAGCGCATTCCCTTTCAAAGGAATGTACCATTCCCATGGCCTCTGACCATGCGCATTTTCAGCCTCTTCCATGCAGCCAACATGAGTGGAATACTCATCTAAGTACTAAATAAACACTCATTCAATTGGGGCCAAGATGGTCTCCTTTCCTATGGAGAGTCAACCCATAGACTGATGAGTAACCTTTGATAAAGCAAGCCATGAGGCAATGGAAAAGACCAATTACTTCTCTTGGGAATTTAAAATAGAAAATACCAGGAGAATGAGGCAATAGTGCGAGAATTAAAAGAATGTTATTAGAATTGTGGTCATGAGGAATGCAGAGATAGTGAGATCCTAAATGAGATGAAATTCTGACTTGGAAGAAGGCATGAGACAGATAGAACAGAGAAAGGAAGCTAGCTCATAGACATGAGATGAAAAGCAAGGGCATGGAAAGTGTCCAGGGACTGCTAGGGGCGGAATTTCCAAGACAAGTTCCTAGCTGTCTGACTACTTCTGCATTCCTGATGTTTCTTCGGCTGATGCTTCAGTTTTCTTTACATCAGTGCAAGGAACACTTCACATACGTATCTTGACAACAAATCCATCTTTTTCACATACAATACCAATTGAAAACCCCTCAACTGCTTCCGGCCCCCTACCTTGTCTGGCTTCTATCCAATGCCAGAGTGCCACCTGAGTAAGCTAACTAAAATGCAAATCTGATTACATTATTTCCCTGCTACAAAGTGGTTTTTCCCCAGCTAAATGCAATTTCTTTTCCTCAAACTGGATATTGAACCCAAGACCTTTATACTGAGGCATCTCCTTCCCCTCCATTTTTATTTTGAGACAGGTCTCACCAAGCCACTATTTGACCAGGTTGGGCTTGAATTTGCAATTCTCCTGCCTCAACCTTCTAGGATTACAGGCATGTGCTTCTATGTCCAGCCTGAATGCAGTCCTACTGATCCTTGTCAAAGTGCTCCACAAACTGTCTCCAACCTCCTTTCCTGCCATCCATACTCATAGGGCATGCAGATAGCTGCACTCTCTCCATCTTGCTTTTCTTTGCTTGCTTTACTCCCTGCCTGAAATTTTCACTTTCCCTATTCACCACCCAGATGGTTCCAACCTAAGTAAACCCTTTGTTATTCTGCAAGGTCTAGTCTTCATCACAGAAGCCTTGCTTGTGCTTCCAAGGGGGCTTTTCCACCTTTGACCATCCATTGTGACAGGTACAGGGATGATGCTATTGAAGCAACTGTTTATTTACATCACTTCCATTTTTGTCAGATTTCCCCCAAATACAATTGCTTCAGAAATATCTGCCTATGAAAAAATGCAGATGCTTTTTCCCAATTTTCAATATGCATCCCTCGAGCCTCTTTGGATCACTAAGGGAGAACCCTCACTCTTGACTTTCAACTTCTCAAGGGCAGAAATCATCTATTAGTCTCTCTTGTATTACTTCTACCTGGCACAGGGAGATAATGAATAAATAAAAACAACTTACAGCTTTCAAACACATGTTGTTGTGGCCACATGTTGGATGCAGGAGCCTAGGGTCTGTGTAAATTCTGTGTGTATGGGAGCTTGGCATCCAGTCCTGTTCATCATCATATCTCCCCGAGACCTTACCCCCTGGCCTCTGGTGCATGCTAAGTACTAAATAAGCACTCCTTCACTGACTGAAAGAAACAGTGGGCTCCAGAAGCCATGAGTGCTGTGCAGAAGGGCGGAAATGCAGCCAAAGCATCAACAAGATTAGCATGAGGCCTGTGCAGCCACTCAGGAGGAAGCACTAAGTAAGAGCAAGAGCTAGCACTGCTCTGCCCTTCCTTTGTAGAAATCCTTGATGTGGGCTGTGAAATGTCAAATCCAGATTCGATTAAGCCCAACTCCAAATCCCCGTGGCAAATGTATATCCACGGTCTTAATGTAATTATTGGAGCCACCTCTGTCTGTTACGTCCAAAAGGGCTGAGCTAGCACCCCATCCTTGATATCAACTCCTCCAAAATGAAGCCTGCAATTAACTCATCATGCTCCAGGCAGATAATGTCTAAAAAGCTTGGTCTGGCTCCTCCCTGGAAACTGAAGTATTAAATTAATGCCAAAAAAAAGAGGAAGAAAAAGAAAAAAATCCCTCTAATCCCCTGAAAAGTCAGGAGAGAGAGTAGGCACTAAAGGCTACAGTAGAAACCAAAATTCTGTTTCTTTTGTTCAGGGCTCAACTGTTGTCTGTTTTAGAAGTTTCCACTTCCTTCTTGAAATGATAACTTATTGGTTTTCAGTTAACCCATACTTGAAAGACAGAAGCCAGTAAACAAACATGAGCTGTTGCAAGAGCAGTGAACTTCTGGTCAGATGATTCAGTATATACAAATGGAAACTTGGCTCACGCTGCTTTTATACACTTGCAGGATGGCAAAAAATTCAGGCCAAAGCCTAGTCCCAAACCAAAGGAGGCACGGCGGGATCTATTAAATGAAACCCAATTGCCACAGCTTCACTAGAGCAGGCCAGATTTTGCCACTGTATTCTCAGAGGGAAGGGAGTGTGGGGCATCTACTCCCTAGTTTAGCCACAAGCCAGAGCTCCACTTTGTTCTGTGAAATTCAGAACACATTCATTCTCCTTTTTTTTTCTTTAAAATTTATTCCTGCCCTTATTTAGGTTCTGGCTGGAACCAAAATCCTGAGAGCCAAAGACACCAGGAGAAAGGCAGCTTTATTGTGAAATCCAATCTGGGTGAAAGCAAGACAGATCAATCTTTTGAACTTACCAGGACTGAAATCTAAAACTGATCCACATGGGAGAGACAAAGAACTTGGAAAAGGTCAGATGAGCTGTCAAGTCACTGCAAATTTACAATTTTGCTCATCACCCTGTACAGAAATGATTCAAACGAGTTTCAAATGTGCATAGTTTCCTAAAGCAGGACTAACAAATTTGAGGAAACGGAGTTTCTGGGTGACCCTAGAACCAAGGTCCTCTTTCTGAGACTGTTGAGATAAACCCAGACCAGACATGTGGAGCATTCTATGTCAGACTCTGCAAGAGATGGGTCATTTCCAAACCAACATCTATGTAGAAGAAGCAAATGGCTTTTCACCATTTCTAAGTCCTACTTAAAGTAGATTTTAAGAACCTAACCCTGCAGTTGGCTCGGAGTACTGGGAGAACAAGAAGCTCCTCCTCTCTCTGGGGGGCAGCTGTGAGTGTGGCAGACTTTCGGTGGCCTGAAGGAGAGAGACCTTGGTGCATCGGGACCTGCACCATTAGGTTAACTTGGGGTGCCGGGAGAACAAGGAGCTCCTCCCCTCTTTGGGGGGTGGCTGTGAGCCTGCCGGTGTGCAGGCTGAGAATCAAACATCTCATGTTGTCCTGTACCCTGTCCCATGCCCGCCCCCTTAGCAAGTGGGAGCCAGTTAACTACACATCTTGTGAAAAGATTGGCTATGGTATTTAGTATGAGCTCCCCGTATGCAAAGATATGGACAACCATTTGGAAGTAAACAAGAGACAGTATGACAGATAGTAAAGATCTCTGGTTGTCTAACTTTGAAATTTATGCTTTCTTATGTCCCATTCTGTTGTGTTTAATTTTACCCCCTTTAAAATTAAAAAAAAAAAAGAATCTAACCCTGGACTTGCTAGTGATATTAAGGCCCAAGTCCTGGTCTCACCTATCACTAAGATAATTGGTTTAAATATCATAGTGGTCTTTTATGCACACTCATATGAGATAGAGTTCCTTGCTCTCAGAGTTCCTTGCTTAAAAAGCATCCATTGTCTCACTCTCTCTTCACCTATCTGTCAAATTTGATCTCATGTAAATCCCTTCCAGCTCGCCTTAACCTACTCTTCCATCTTCTCACCATACTTACTGTATATTTCATTCTCTAGACCAAAGATTGACATTTTTTAAATATAAAAAATCAAATTGTAAATATTTTAGCCTTGCTGTCCACGTGGTTTCTTTCACAACTCTACTCTTACAGAAAAAAAGAACTGATGGGCAATCCACAAGTGAATGAACATGGTTATGTTTCAGTAAAACTTCATTTGCAAAAAGCATCAGCAGGTTGGATTTGGCCCCTAAGCTTTATAGTTTGCCAACTCCTGTTTTAAATAGATCAAATTTGTCTAATTGTAGGTTTTAGTTTCTTCTGCTTTGTAGCTTTTTCCCTTTTATTTCTAAGTTCACATCAATTAATTAATTAAAGTTAATTATTGACTGAAAGATTATTATGTTCCTCATTTGTCGTAAGATCTGAAGATATAATATTGAAAAACTAGACATTCTGTACTGTTATAGAATATAAGTTATAAAGGCACCAAATAGACAGTAAATAAGTAGAAAACAAAACCATACACTCCAGGTGGAGGGAGGTTGAGGAAAAAAGGAGGATTGGAGGGCTGTTCTAAGTACAGTAGTCAAGAAAGACAACTCTGATGAGATGATAAAGTAGCAGAGATGAAAGCAATGCATGAGTTCAAGCTGTGTGGATATTGGAAGTGAGGAAAGTATTCCAGCCCGAGAAACACTCAATGCAAAGTGTCTCATGCAGAGCATTGTTAATATATTGGAGGAAGTCAAAAGAGGCCAAGATTATTGGAGAGTAGCTAATGGATGGCGGATGAAACCAAGATGATAGTCATGGGCAAGAGTTCTTAGGATTTTGTAGGCTGTGGAAGGGATTTTGATATTTTCTTTAAATAAGATTGGAAACCATTGAAAGATAGCAAGAGAGATATTTTCTGCCTTATATTTTCATGGACTCACTCTGGTAGTCATATATAGTACAGAGCATAGGAAGCATGAGTAGAAGCAAAGAGACCCAATAAGCGTCTATCACAGTCACCCAGGTGACAAATTTTATAGAGTAGGAAGGTTAAGAGTTGTCAGATAGTCAATATATTTTAAAGACTCAGCTGAAAAGTAGGGTGTAAAAGAAATACAAAATTAAGGATAATGACAAGTTAAGAATGGAGTTAGAATGGAGTTCCACTTACTAAGATAGTGAAGACCATAGAGGGGACAGATTGGGTAGAAATAACTAGGATTTGTTTTTTTATTTCATGCTGTGTTTGAAATGCCCATTGGACCTCACTCAGTGAAAATGTTAGGTAGGCAGTTGGATAATATGTTTTGACATTCAGAATCAATGTCATAGAGGTAGGTATTTGGGAACTGCCTATAATCAATGATTTCTAAAGGTATGAGATGAGGTAGAAACACAAAAAAATAAGAAGAGAAAAAATCAGGGACTGAGCTGATATTTTGAGGCTGGGTAGATGCAGAAAGGTCAACAAAGAAAACTAAAAAAAAAAAAAAAAGACCAATGAGATAGAAAGTGAAGTGAAGACTCCTCTGGGAGCTAAGTGAACATAAGCTCTCTGGAAGGAGGAAAACAAAAACTGTATGAAATGTTACAATCATACTGAGCCAGCAGAAGCCTGAGAGATGACCCAGATTTGGCAACATGGGAGCTATTGTGCACTTGGCCAAAGCAATCTGGAGAGGGAAGAGATGAAAACTTCTATAGACATAGATAACAGAATGAATGGGAGGGGCTCCAAAGGAACCTCCCTTCCCCTGAAGTCCAGAAATATATCATACATTATTAGAACACCTTCATCACTATAAAATTGGCTTATATTTTCATATCCTCAACTAATGTGTGAGCAAGTGGAATGCTGAGCGTGTTCTAATTTCTAATCATCCTTTACATAACACAGAACTAGACACATCGTAAGTTTCATTAAAGGTTTCTTAAGTGAGTGTGAAGTCATAATGAAAAAAATATGTTTCTGTAGAAATGAGTATATGTATTATAGCCAGCACTTAGGAGACTGAGGCAGGAGAATTGCCATGAGTTCCAGTTTAGCCTGGCTACGTTAAGTTCAAGGGTAGCCTGAAATACATAGTGAGACCCTGTCTCAAAACAAAACAAAACAAAACAAACAAAACAAAACAAAGAGTATTTGTACTACAAAGACTAGAAACAGTGATACTAATGAACAGAATTTAAAAAGGAGGAGAGAACATGTCCTCTTGTATCTTGGGATCCTACAGATATTTAGGTTTTTACTCCAAATACTTCTTTGTCTTTAAATTACACATAAATATTTCTACACCACATACAATGAAGTCACACAGTAGAACCAGTCTGGTTTTGCAGAGGAGAGTGAGGTTCAGGAATAGTAAGGATATTTTCTCTCTGTAGAGAGAATCACAGGATGTATGATTCTATAAAAATTGAATCTCTACTTCCTTTTGAAGTCCCAAGGTTATCAACTCATCATCATTATAAGAAAAGCTTCCAAATTCCTATGTCTCTACTATTTTTTTAGAGATCAAGTATTTAGAAATGAGATTCCCTACAGTGAATTACTTAGGGATCTGAATAATGTTGAAATTGATAAATTCGTCCTTTATTAAAATGATTATTTGAACTTTCGATCCTTAGAGCTATGAGTATTAAGGCCTGGAAGAGCAGATTATTATATGATGATTCAAGTGACTTTTGTTATGCTGCTCTTAAAAGTTAACATAGAGATCAGAAATACCTTGTCTAAGAGTTAAATGACAATTTTCCAAAGATCCATTAACAAAAAGTAGCTTCATTTGACAGGATAAAAACTGCAATCCTTCAATTCTCAGGAATAGTTGGTGAGTGCAGTTAGTTACTATGAGCTGGTTTATATTTTATTGTATTTTATTTTAGTTATTCATTATGAGGAGAAGTCTGTACAAGTGTTGGGTGAGTCATTTCTTAAGACCAAAGCTGAGCACCATTCGAGAACTCCAATTAACAATATAATTTCTTACAATGAGGTGGCTTCTTTTGGATATTTGACACACAGGCATGGTCAAACTTTGTCATGGAAAAAAAGCAGTTATGAATTCTAAAGCAATGACTCTTCATGGCTTGACTACATCATGCCATAGACATAGCGAGACACATTTGCTATAAAAAACCAAATACACGCCACAG
The DNA here is from genome assembly GCA_004027295.1 of Dolichotis patagonum. Classification (NCBI taxonomy): domain Eukaryota; kingdom Metazoa; phylum Chordata; class Mammalia; order Rodentia; family Caviidae; genus Dolichotis; species Dolichotis patagonum. The sequence goes on along the minus strand of PVJX010002133.1, from coordinate 110,464 downwards.
AGGAAATTAGGTAGGAGCAGTTGAGTATTTTCCCTTTTTACATTCCATTTGTCAATGATCCCAAGAACAAGAATATCTGTCGTTTTCCTACGGGGCATATTTTTTTTCTATTTTGCAAAGAAATAACCTTACAGAGAACCACTTCTGAAAATCACTCTTTTGTGCGTATTGAGCTTCCTATTTTGTGGGTCATAAGTTTAATAGGCTATAATGCTACTTAAACATGGTAGATATTTAATGCACCATGAAAAGCCCTTAAGCTATAGGAAATTGCAAAAATATCTCAATCCCATGGTCACCAAAGTGAACAGACTTCTCAACACAGACTTCAAAGGTAAGTGAAATTACATTTCCCATAGATACCTGAGGGTCCATTGACCAGAGGCAATGGTCACCTACAATTTCATCCTGCTTCTCTTGGGAATTAAGTTCAAGTCAGTCAGTTCTCAGCTATAGTGGCTGCAGAAATTCAACTTTTTCAATGTTAGGAGCTTCATCAATGACAAAGCCAAGAAGCTCCTAACACATTGTCCTTTGGGCACATAAATAATCACCTCCTAGTCAGAGGACAGTTTCATCTTGGTGTCCTGCATATTAGGATAATAATAGACTGTTTAATTAAGACTCTTTGGTCTAAATAGATTGTCTGTCAACAAAGCAATCAAATGGAAAAAATCATATTATTAATATCAATTTTGATTAACTAGTAAAATCAGTGAAGATTTTAAAACAAGTTGATAATAATAATTGCATAGATAGTCATTTGAAAATGCACCAAAATACATAGAAAAGAATAAAACAACATGATCTTAATGCTCACAGGGAAAGTATGAAAATATAAATGAAGAAGTAAACTTTGTTGTGTCTTTATATTATTACTTTTTATTTTTATACTTATTAAAGGGACAAGAGAAAATTTGTTAGGACACTAAGAGTGGATTCTGTACTAAATAGGAGAAATCATCATCTTCTTCAAAGCAGCAGTGACTACCAATGAATAAAGGGGATTAGATGTCTGCTCAGGGAATTTTGGTCATTAGAGATAGGCACCATTTATATCAAGTTCATGGTTTTTAAACATGGAGTTGTCTGTGCTCATTCTGATCACAGAGTGATCAGATGACATGCTTTTTATGCTGAAGAGACTGCACATTAAGTTTTTCTCTGCCCTGCCCTACTCTAGGTTTAAATAAGCTTGAACAGCCAATCAAAATTATTCACTTACTATGCATGAGTAGGACATGGCCTCACTCCTTTCCCTTTTTTTTGTCTTTCTCCTTTTTATTTTTCAACAATTTAAAAACCAATAGTGCATGCTGGAACTTGGGGGACCAACTAAGAAATCAACCAGACAGCCTTCCTGGTAAGCTGTGCAAGCCACATTCACCAGGGAGAGAAAATACAGCACCTCCCGTAAGCCTACCTACAGGAGGGCTGAGAATCAAACACTGTCCACACCCACCCCCAGCAACCAGATGGTTCAGAGGAGAGCCTGAGTTGATAACAACTACGGTACATAAAGCAACTAACTGCTAGCATTGTTTGGTTGATTTTGCAGGCCTGGGGCCAGCTGTCTGAGCATCTATTAGGAGGATGATAGTATACGAGATAACAAATATGGGGGATTTCCTTCTATCTTGTCTTTGAAACTCAATATTGTTCTCACTGTTTTGCTTTTTTTTTATTGTTTTGCTCTGTTCAACATTATGTTTTGATTGGTCTTCTGTGTTTTGTTTTGGTTTGATTTTGCTATACCTTGTGGAATGGCCAACTATTGTGAAGATAACAAGATGTATTATGGTAGCTCTTGTTGTTTTCCTGGTATCCTGCTCTGAAGTTCTGTACCAATTTTGCTGCAGTGTCTTGATTGGCTTTGTTCTATCTTGTTTTGTTGGATTTTACTACTTTTAAAATAAAATTTAAAAAATATATTTAAGCCAATAGTGCATTTTTAAAAAGCAGTTTAATATAGTGGTTAAAACAGAGAATCGAAGCTGCAGAGCCCTAAATTTCAATGTTAGCACAGACAGTAACTGTGCTCCCTGGGCAAGTTACAATACTTAACTCCAAGCTTCAGATTTTTCATCTGTAAAATGGAGATATCAATAATTACTTCTCAGGTTACTGTGGAGACTAATTGGGATAACGTAATTAGAAAACTGAACAGAGTACAGCATGAGTCATAGCTACTATTATTGGAAAAAAATGACCATTAAAAAACACAGGAAACATTAAAATTCTTTCATAGCAATAATATTTATGAGGCCCTAATGAACCCAATAACACACAGCAAAATTAGCTCAAGATGACATTAATGAGAGTGAAATACAGATCTTTTATCACTCGATACTAGGCAAACTTCAGTTTGTATAGACGCCCAAAGGAGTGAGATAGAAAAAACAGACAGCTACTAACCTAACATTTAAGCGATGTATATTTTTGCTCTTCATTTGGTCCGGAGAGCACATCACAAGCCTAACAAGCTGTGAATGTGTGGTATGGGTCGATTAAGGTTCTAAAATGACACAGAGAATAGGCCCTGATCCGAATCAGGTCCTTTTAGATGAAAAAGCAAAAAGAGCTTTAATCAGCTTACGTGGGCCTGGTTTCTCTTCCTTATCCTGCGAAGAAAATCTTGCTTTATTCTAGCTGTTTCCTGAAAATAGTCCCTCTCCCTCCCTCCAGGATTCAGGCGAATTACAAATGGTGAGGTTCATTCCAGGCTGCATAAAATAATCAAAAGGAAAGGGGTAGTGAATTTCAGGGATTAAAAAAAAGGAACTTAAGAAAGAAGTATGTTCTCAGAGAGGGGAAAATTAGAGAATTAGGTCACTGAGTTGGAGCCAGGAAAAATCCACATGAGTGGAAATTGGAGCCATCAAAGTATTTTATATTAACACATCCGAAGTCTGAATGGCCTGGTTCAGTGGATGTTCCTGCACTCCCAGAAAGTGGAAGGGCTGAGAGACCTCTAGGCCTTTCTGTGTCATAGTCACTCACTAATCAGCACTATTCAGCCAGCACACACATGGTCATGTATGAGGTGCCCTGGAAAACACGAGGGCTGCATAGCAACAATCATCATCAAAGCCACTGGAGGCTCTTCCCTCAGCCTCTGAAATACAAAGCTTCAAAGGCAGACATCCGTCCAGCGCAAATCAATGCTCTCTCCCTCTCTCTCTCGCTCTCTCTTTCTTGCTTTCTTTCTTCGAAGCTTAGATTCAAGGACTTGACAATTATATATCAATAGAGACAGAATAAATTTTGCCTAAAGCAAAGATATCAATGGCTTAAAAGGCAGGCAAAGCGCCATGTGTCAGTAGATGTTAGTGGAGGTTAAACCCTGCTGATGTGACTAGAATGTTGACACCTCTGTTACAGCCAATATCTCCAAATTGGCGGTGTGGCTTGGCATACATACACCCTTAATGACTTCCCAGTGTAATACAAAACTACCAAACAGGGCTCCACACATCTGAGACTCTTAAACTTCCTTCTCCAAGGCTCTCACCAAGAACCACCAACCCTGTCTGTTGTCTAAATTTTGGTTGAGAAGGGACAGGGAGCACAAAAACCAACAACTCTGAAAATGTTGGCCAAAAAAAAAAAAGCCAGAGCACACACGCATGGTATGTTCTTTGACTGCAAGGCTAGTTATGTTGTGACTGAGCAAATAGAGAGCCCTAATTTAGGCATTAAATCATAACACAATAATCTTAGTGCTCAGACACAAAGAGCTGGTCTTTGCTTTGTTGTTTTACTTATTGACTTCTGATTTCCGTGTGTTTTTCACGTACCATTCTGTAGCTGGTCTTTAATGTAGCATGTTGCAGATGAATGTTAAAATGGAATTTTTGTTTTGTGTTATTTTATTCATCCGGCTAATCCCAGCTCCTAATAACTTGCTAAAATCTTATCACTCGGTTGCTGCTTGACTTTCGGATTCAGGGCATAGCGTTTAGGATTGTGGCTGGATCAGTGGTCTGAACTACAGTTCTATGTAACAATGTAATGAGACTTTTAAAACATACCAATCTCTGTCCTCAAACCACTAATTGAATACTATGATCTGGAATTAGACTCTAGGAGGTCATTGGCAACTTTTCATTTGGAGATGGCAAAATCTGTATTACTATAATAAAACTACTGTGTTTTATTTGTTGACTGTTATAAACCATCTTACTGCCAACAATTTGCTGTTTTTCAGGAATTTGGGTAGAATCCATTGTTTGGCTCTTCAATTCTACATTTTTAATCTAGTGTCAATCAATTTCTTTCAGCCTGGACGGGGCCTAAAGGTTCAATAAGGCTTCTTCACTCACATGACAGGAACCTTGGTGATCTCCATGGAATGGTTGATTGATTGTGTCAATTTGAGAAGTTTAGAACTAACTAAACTTCTCACCCTATAGGACTCACTCTAGGGCAAATCCTTCGTTAAAGGGGAAATGAGGAAGGACAGACTGGCTTTTGTTCTTTGAAGGAGCTCCACACTTTGCCTTCAGCTTAGATGTCATCTCATGGCTTTTAGCATAGACTCTTTGACTTCCCTTCTGGCATAGACACTTCAGCCTTCTGTCACAGACTCATTGGCCTCCTGATGTGGACTTGGATGGGACACACTGCAGTGAACTCCAGGCCTGGATTGAAACCTTCAGTCTCCAGGGTGCAGACTCCCTCTGCATAATTCCTCCTCCAACTCTGTAGGTGACCACTGTAAACCAACCCTGTAATTTCTTCTACATGTGAATATCTTGTCTTATATCTGTGTCTTTAGTAAAACACTGACTGATACATTCCACATTACTCATTGTCTTCACATGCCAAACTTGGTCTTCCTTATAGCATGGTGGTCTGAGGTTAGTCAGACATCTTACATAGCTGCTGGCTTCAAGAAGCTTTGTAAAGCATAACTTCAGAAACAGCAAACTGCTTCTGTAAAATTCCTACTTTTCAGAGCAAGTCATAAGTGACAGCCCAAATTCAAGGCAAAGAGAAATTGACCTTTCCTCTTCTACATGCATAAACAGAGGTCAAAAAATTGCTGATGGCCATATGTAGGAACAGTAGATCACAAAGCACCAGCTTCTATACACAAAAAAAAACCATGTTCCACATTTCTAACTCAACATGGTGTCCTCTTTCCCTGTCCTCTATATGGTCTCAGAATTCTCAGTATTATACCACAGAGCTCACTGCCCCAGTATAAGAGTTGCCAACCAGGTTGAAATCCACTGCACTTTTAAAGTTTAAATCTCTCCCTGTTCTAGGTAATGAAGCAGAGGTTCAGCATGCTCCTGAACACCAGGAAAGTACTTGCAAAGCTCAAGGTCCTTCTAGCAGAAAACTCCTGGGTCCTCACAATAACCCTCTGAAGGCAGAACGGCAAGTTTTGTTATTGTTTCATAGCTTATAAATAGAGAAACAGGGATTTACTGAAGAAAAGGAACAATTTAATAAACTTATGTAGACATGGCCACAATCTTTGTATCATTTCCTGGAAGAGAAAAGGTATATAAACCTGATTATAATATTTAACAGAATGAATTGAAGGTAATCAGATAATTAGGAACAAACATTCTGGAAATCAAGGACAAGAGAGATTAACTCCAGTGGGTCCACCTGGCCAGATTTGGTGGGGAATAGGAATGATAAGAAGGTAACCCCTTCACTGAAGAATGATTTGAGCACCAGAGAATTAATAGAAACATTAGGAAAACTGAGAAAATTAATCAAGTGTTTTTAAAGAAAAATTCTTGTTAAGATTAAAATATAAAGATGTCATTTCATACTACCATACATATTCATTGTAAAACTATATGAACGATAGAAAACTTGAGTTAATTTGTTTGATGTTGGTTCTGAGAGCATCTGCATAATTATGCATCTATAACATGCATTTTAGAAAATGTACATTTCATAAAATTAATTTCATAATTTATCTTCCATTTTTCAAAAAGAACATGCAATCAACTCTATTTTTTCCTCTATGTTGAAGTTTAAGATTGTATTGTTGTGAAGGCAACTTGAGACTACCTTCATAAAAGAAATAAATCAGACTCACATTTGTAAATATAGTATTGTCTCGCTAGTATAAAAAATAATAAAAAACTGGAAGAGTAATAATTTCCAAAATGTATAATAGATATTGTAATAATGAAAGGGAAAGAAAGTGCTCTACAGGCTATAACTGTATGTATGTATATGTGTGCACGATAGATAACCATACTACTAAGTTTTCATTAGTTTATCAAACTGAATAGTTTGTACTGTCATTGTGTGATTGTCCATTTGTTATGGATTAAAAACTGGTGGTCAATTTAACACCAGCTGGATTACATCTGTATGCTGCTGAGTGTAGATGTTTCACCTGAGGAAAGTTGCCGGCATAAATGGAGACGTGGAGAAGGAGAAAGAAGAGCGTTAAGGTGTTATGGCGTTGAGACATTGAGGTGTTGTGGGTTCTCCTACATGTTGCTGTTTGAGCCTTTAGGTTCTCCTGGAGAAGCTCTGGTCCTCACATCAAGCATCACTTGAACTCATCACACTGGCTTCCTGGCATGTACTGACTGTGCTTGTCGTGGGAGGAGCTTAGGGCCTCCGTGTCGCTGAGGATGGCTGTGGTGCTTTTCAGGACAGCCCTGGTCTGCTGTGAGTGTGACTTCTGGACTCCAGCATAGAACCCTTAACCTATCAGTATAGCTCCTTCACCCTGCCTGCATAGACTTCCTAGTTTCTTCTACAGGTAAGGAAATTAAGGCATAGCTTTAAAATCACAAAGCCAACATGGGTAAAACACGAGGCATTTATGCTCTTAACCACATGCTACCTTGTCTTCCTAGAGTTGTGATTATTTTTCTCTTACATAAGGCCTTTCGTGTGCCTTCCTTCCCTCTTTAAACAACTTCCTCTTTGTTGTGCACAGAATTTACCTCCACCTCCTTCACCTCTATACCAATCCTATTACTAATCTAAGAAATTTGAGTCGCTAAGACACATAGGAGCACATTGAAATCATCTCTGAAAACCTGACAGTTTCTCTGATTCCACCAGCATACCATCCACAGGAATGGCCACAGTTGACTGACCTTTTCTGGTTTATAATTAAAAGTGCTTTAGTTTTGAACTTGAAACTTCAAAAGAAAGGACAATTTTAAAATTAATACAAGCTTCCAATCCCTTGCAAATGTTCTCCCTTGCCTTGTCATTTTTTTAAAAAGCACAAAAGCAGTCTTACAAATTTTTCAGAAATTAGAAGAGATGTTGAAGAAATGCAGAGTATTTCAGAAAATGGGACTCTGATCAGCTCCATGCCTCTTCTTTGGGTAAAGAGGTCACATAAGTTGGAAATATTGATAAAAGCTTTCAAGGAGACACAGAATCTAGACAAAACGCTTTCACTAGTCTCTTCTCAGTAGATTTAGAATAAAAATACAAGTGGAAAGAGCAGGCCAATTTATTCAAGCAAGTATCACATGGGTATTATAAAAGAAGGTCATCCAATTAACTAATTACTTCTTACGTTTCCTTGGTGTAACAATCAAAATCAGTAGCTGTCAGAAATCTGGGCTCTGAGAAAGCAAAAAATCCAAGTTTGAAATTCACTTGACTTTTTAAAAAATCTCAACAGGCATCATCTACATGTAGAGGCTATGACATAATTAAATATTGACAAGCTATATTTCTTGGAATTCTAAGACACTTTGCTTTTCTTTGTGTTCCCTATCAGCCAGGCTGACACTCAGGTCAGTGGCAGCGTAGATTATGTTGCTATTTCCTGAATGTTTTTCACTGAAGCTCTGCAATGGGAAACAATGGGAAGAGAATTAAGTCTACTGAGTAACTACTATGTACAGACACTTCTTATGTATGTCTCATTTAAACCTCATAAAAACCCCATGTGGCTCTTGTAGACCAAGTAAGGAACTTGTTTTTAGTGCAAAAACAAAGTTATTGAATCCAAAAATACTGAGGCTGTGGAGAATATGTCCGCTCTTTCTACAAAAGAGTTGTAGGCAGATCCCAAACTTAAGTCCCAAGTCTTTAAACTCCATATTCATTAGCTTCACAACATCTGTCATTAGCTTCTGACATCCCGAGCTGGAAATCAGGCAGAGGGAGTTAGTAGTAAGTAGTGAGAAGTTAGGTAATAGGGATGGATAGTAGAGGAGAAAGAAGAGAGGGTACCAGGTGATGAAATCTAAGCAGGTGCCTGGTAGGCCAAGGAAGACCTGAAGAGATGGCTCTTCTTGGATGGGTTGGTTTAAGGCTCTGGGTTTGATGCCAAGTTTCTCTTCCTCTTTTAGATCTGACTCATGGGAAATTTTCATTTGCCCAAGAGGAAGTACTTCCCACCCACAGATGGTATAATACTAAGCAGAAAGCCAAGGTATTCCAGGCTTTCTTCAACACAGCAGTATTTCCTGTCTTTGGCCTATTTTTCTTGGGCCAAGTTCCTGCGAGGTCTTTTCTGCCAAAGGGACCTAGGATCATCCAGCAGTGACTCTCCAATTTACTGCCCCTGTTCTACATTCCTGACTTGTGAGTATTTGCAGACTAGAGGACCAGCTTTCCGAAGCTCAGCATAGCTACTTTAATTTTGTCATCGTCCTATAATTTTATGGAAATGGCTGCTGTGAAGCCAACAAATGACTAATAAAATCTCTCTGCCCACTCATTTTTAATGTCATTCTGGAACTTCAGAACAGGGACCATCTGGTCACAGTGCTTACTTTAATACAAAAGAGCGGCTGAATTGAAAATCATATTTCTATGAGAACTCTGGAACAGGTCATGTGCTCATGAACCCCAAGCACAGAAAAAATACGTCACATATTTCATCCAAGCAGTCATAAAATACACTGGATGCCACACGCTCATCTTTGCCTGTTCATGCAGGCAGGATAGACAAATAGCAATCAATACTGTGTTCCTAATAACTGTCACATTTATTGAGCATTCTCCATGTGCCAGACAATGTATTAAGCTCTCCAGATTATTTTCTAAGAGGAAAGTACTATTACTGCATTCATTATTATAGGAAGAATAAATAGACACTTAATAAAGTTAAGTAATTTTGCTCCAGGCATACAGGTAGGTTTAGAATTAATCTTTCTACATGTGTTCACTGAACAATGTGTTATTGGCATTATTATCCCAATAAGGACTTTTGGGGAAAAAGTGTCCTAAGCAATGGCTCATTTTCCACCTTGGTAAGTTGTAGGATCAGAAGCTTTATGAAAGAATTCTTTTTTATTTTTAATTTTAAACTTTTAATGTTGGAGTAATTTTAGATTCAGAAGGAAAATTACAAAATTACCTGTGTTCCTATACACTTTTCCCTCAGCTATCTGCAATGATAACATCTTACATAATCATGCTATGTTCTTAAGAAGAAATCTTCATTGGTACAGTACAGTGACTTCAACAAAAGACTTTATTTGCACATTTTTCTTATGATTTCTATTTTTATCATGTTCATATAGAACACTTTTCATAGCATCTGTATTTTTACAGGGCAGGGAGCTGAGTGTGTTTTTCAGTGGTGTTGTATGCTTAACCAGCTCTTCTTTGATACTGAGAAACAATACCTAACACCCACAGTGTGAAGCAAGAGAGGTTTATTTAGGATCATGGATGTACAAGGTTTCAGTCTATAGTTGGCTGGCTCCAAGGCAAAATCAGGACAGCACAAGGACACGTGGGGAAAAGCTGCTCCCGTAATGATGGCCAGGATTCAGAGAGAAAAGGGAGGAGCCAGGGAGGGAGAGACACCCTTCTAGGTCACCTCTCTGGTTACAACGTCTTCTGACCAGTCCCACCTTCTAAAAGCGTATTTAGTAACAGACTCATCAGTGAATTAATATAGTGCCTCATGAGCCAATCGCCTGGGGCTCTTTGGGGGCCCCCAACCTAAACAGTGGCAGCAACTCCAAATGTGAGAGATTGGGGTGAGCCTACGGCCTCACTCCATGATAAGCAGTTAAAACTCTGGCCTTCTCTCTTCGGCCGATCTTCAGTACTGCTAACCTAACCTGGTTCCTTTAAGTGACTTTCATCTGTGTTGCCTGACTTAATCATTCTGCCTCTGCTCTCAAGTGGTTCTTACTAAGTTCTGGCAACCTCAGAATTTAGAATTTCCTACCCTCAGTTTCTATGTTCCACATCCATTTTCCTGCAGGATACATCTTTTGGTGAGAACCCAGTTGACCCTCCAGCTTGACATTGGAGTTCGTGTGTTCTTACGGTACTGTACTCTGACTCTGCTCACCTGCACATACTCGAGAGATGCGGAGGTCAGCTAACTTGTTAGAAACCAAGTAACTTGTGCGACTCAGTATCCCCAGTTCATCAGGAAGATCCCAAATTCCCTGCTGTGACATTCAGCTTCTCCCATTTTCTAGAACAAACAAGAGCCAAAAGTGATTGATTCGGAATCGCGTGACATGTGACAGCAAGACTAAAACACTCAGGCGAAAAGGAACTTCCTCAGGATCACCGAGCTGTTAGGACAAGCACAGCTCAAAAGTAAACAGAGATCAAACATCATGCAAGGACATATTTTTTTAAAAAAGAACTTAAAAGTCTCTTCTCTGCTAAAGGACAGAAACATTTTAATCCACTTTTAGAAAGGAATGCTGCTATTAGTCACAGTTTTTAAACTTGGGCGTTGACCAGGCAAAACACATATTAAAATCAGACCTAATATGTCTGAAATAAATGTATCATTTTATTTTTCTGGTTTTCCACCAGGTCAGCTGGTTCCCAGGCACCGAGCTAAGGCCCTCAGCGGTATCCTTTCCTCTCCAAACTCCCTGCAACCGTGGTCGCGTGCCGCTATTTTACCCCTGCAGCCCTCCTCGCCACTTCCTTTCCGTGTTTACTCTCACTGTTCTCCTCTTTAGATGTTCTCACAAGGCACTCGATCTACACATCTCTAGTATACACGCAGGGAGGTTAACTGAAGATGTCTAGCCTCTGTCAGGTCACAAATGTATCCTCAAGCTTTCATGACATTTCCATACCTACTGGGTGTAGCATTGACTCCTTGCCTAGTATTTGAAGTCTTCTGTACTCCTGCCCCCTTTCCAGTTACATCTATGATTTCTGCACTGGCACTTAGGCACTGTGAATCATCCACCCAAGACATCCATGTTAGTCTGTACTTTTCCATGAATATATGCTGCCTCCAGGCATTTGCACGTGCTATTTCTTCTGCTTGAAAACATTCTTCTATCCCACTCCCAGTTTCAGTTTGTTGACTTATAACACACCAAGGGCTAACAAACTACAGCCTTTGGGCCACATTGAGCTGGCAGCTCATTTACTATAAACACAGACACTCCTTTTTTAACCACAGAGTTCCCCTCCTGAATAAGTCCTTAAGTGAATGGATCACTAAATGAGCAATTGTATATAGCATGTACGTTATAAAATTCAGAACAAAGAAACGGCCAAAGGAAACTCCAACCTTGCTTTTATTTGCATGACTCTTACATGCAGTACTACAATGTACAGAATATAAAACCACAATGACAAAAATTACAGTACTGTACCATAGAAGAAACCACCATTAAGGCCACAGCACAGCTCATGGTCCTGCGTCACAAGTCCGAATGTGGGTCATAATCCTCAATAGCACAGTTTGGTCCTAAGTCTGAGCAGCTGTTAAACAGGTAGATCATTAAACAGGATACCTGTAAAGTCATGCTGGAATACAGTCTCACCCACTCATTTAAGCACCATCAAATGCCACAATGATGTACAACAGTCCATCAATCAACAGTGGTCCCTTAAGATTGGTCACCTAGTGACACTATAGACATCTTCATGTGTTTCAATATACTCTAGATGTTCTCACAGTGAAGGAGCCTTCTAATTCTCAGAACGTATCTCTGTTGTTGAGCAACATCTGGCCATGTGTTTCTGTTTGAGATTGTCCTGAATCAGAAGTGGGTAATTGCAGCGGATATTCTACAGCCGTCGTAGCACAAAAGATTTACTTTTTGCTTCTTTACAGAACACTCTTGCTGTCCCATACACTACCTGTCTAGTCATTATTGATTCCCACAATCATTATTCAATTCAGTGTGTCTTAGCAAAAATGTGTGAGTCCCTAGCATGTGCTTAATACATGAAAACAGAAAAGCTATGGACCTTTACTCAAGGTCACAGTCTAAAAATGATGACAAGAGTATAGATCTACAGACTCCTAAAACATGAGATGTGAAATAGCAGCAGGTCATGGAGAGATACCTGGTGGAATGGAATGGAGAGATTAACTTCTGTGAGGCAGCGAAGTGATAGGAAAAACATAGTTAAAAGCTGAAGTTATACCTAGGAGCTTACCAGGATGACAAGGGGTTAAAGTCATTCCAGATGGCACACACAGATGCTTGGAGGGACATGGTCTGTTGGGGAAACCACTCAGAAAGAGAGTGAGCTACAGAATTAGATTAACCTGGATTCAAATACTGACGCCTTTGCACCTTAGCTGAGAGGCTAAGCAAATCTTTAGCTTCTGTTAGTCTGTTTTCTCATTCTAACAAGATTTACATGAATTAATTGATATGACATAGCTAAAAGTTTGATGCTGAGTGAATTCATGAGAAAAATGGGTTCATATTATGTAGGTTTGTGGCAAAAAAAATTTGTGTGAGTTGGCATGAAAGAGAAAAGGGCATGAGAAAGACACAAATCACCCAAATACAGAAATTTCTCTGTGTCTCCCATCTCTGTTCCTTCCACCAATCATGCTTACTCTTTCCTGGATTCTGCACAGTAGTGTGTTCACCTACTCCTGTCTCCCAAATTGTGAGTTTCTCAGGACAAATTTCATTCCTTATTTCTCTTTGGATCTCCCAAGTCTCCTTACACCGTGTCCTCCAGCAAGCAGCTCTCTCCTGAACGTGCGTTCAACTTTTAAATCTGAGATTCTGAAGGTATTTTTAGGACAATCAGTCTTAGGGTTTAAATGTAACCGAGACCAACAGATGACAGCATATTTGGTTCAAATTTTTCCAGTTTGATGATCATAAGTTTAACTTGTAACCTTCAAAGAGGTGAACTTTGTTTCTGCTACCCTCTTTCTCCCCTCACAGTCTTATTCTGGATCATTCTTTCTCTCTGTCTCATCTCAGACACATTCCCCAGCCCTACTCTCCAGGTGTTCCCTGTTCTTGAAGGCATGGCCTTGATTTGTTATTATCCTCACACTGATATGCTCAAGATTGCCATCGTACTTTCACTTTGGGTAGGTTTGTGGAAAGAGATTTTAATAATCAGGAGTAAATCGCTAGCGGAAGGTTAGACACAAGAATGAAGGCAGTACAATATCAAATAATAATAGTCTTTCATAGACAAGGTCAGTTCTACGAGTTCTTGAAATAAGAGGACCCTTATTCAAAGCAGTTACAATGGCCAATAATACCTTGAAAATGAACTGAGAGTAAAGTTTTGTCTGTCTTTCACAACATCCCTGAGCGCTATTCCATGTTCACAGATGGAGAAATTGAAGTTCAAAGGAAAATTTTGGAGGGCCTCAGTTCTAATTTCCAGGCTTTCTGACCTTTGATTATATTGTGGCTGAGTAGGAGATTAGGTGATCTTTTAGGCGTCTGCTTCTTGCTAAGCATTCTCCATTTTTAGCATTTTCCAACAGGATATTCCTTGGAATACTGGCCAGAAGGCAATCCCGCCACGCCATTTGCAAGGATTGGTGCAGAGTGAAAAATCCACAGTTCCTTGTTGAAAAAGCAGGAAGAAAAGAGGCACTTAAGTATTAAAATGTAATACTTTTCCTTTTCCTTTATAGCTTCTCTCTGGGTTGGCTATATTTTTAAAAAATTATTATGTAATATGTTCTAAGTAAAGAAAAATTAAAACGTTTGATTATTAGCATGAATTTTACTGCTCGTTTTTATCTTGTACAATGGAAGAGTACATACAGAAACATTAAAATGCCACAATTTATGTTTTGTAGTGTGACTGTGTGTGTGTGTGTGTGTGTGTTGTGTGCTTATTAGAAGAATGGGCACCAGTCCTGCTGATTCCCTTGTACATGGGTATTCTACCCTCATTCTCTGCTTTCAGCTCACCTATGAGTAAGAAAAGCCAGAGGGAAAAGAGCCACGGGCTTCCTTATCTCTCGCTTTCTTTCTTTGTTCTCATTTTCAGTGAAAGCACTTGGTTAATACAGAAAGTAAGATGAGTGAGGCAATGATATGGCGGGATGTGTACATTCTGGAGATTTCATACTACTTTTCTGTTCATAGAACCTTCTGGTTCAGCTAGAACGTGTGGACTCTTGGGGCTGCCAGAACCCTGGGCTCACTCTGTTTTAAATGTCACTTGAAAAGCATTGTCAGTCTTTCTGACCTTGCCACTTACCATGTCTCCACCAGAATCCCATGCTTATGGGGGCATTCCAAATGCTATAGGCAAACAGAGTAACAAGCAATGGCAGACACAAACATTGTCCTGTAATTTTTGTCCTTACAAGTGCTCCATTTTCCCATGAAATTTCACTGGTAAGGCACAAGTTCTAAAATAAAATTTTTTTTCAAAACGGTGGCAACTTGGCATTAAGCCCAGGGTGATGCCCGTCCTGAGCACTGCCCCAGGATGCTAGCCCTTCCTAGGAGATGTCAGAGGTGTGCTCCGGGAGGAGGGCTTCTCAGGGCAATCGGTTTGTGAATCTTTTCTGAAATCAGCCTTTAACTGCTTACCAGTGTTGTTTCAACCGGGAGATCAAATCCAGCTAGAAAACCCTCCAACTTGGCCATGCTTTAAGAAACAGAGGAAGAGAAGACTCAGGCCATCATTTCAGTGTTCAGTATAATCAGCTTCCCTGGTCTCAGTGAGTGCCCAGCTTCCACCTCCCACCCTCCCTGCAGGCTCCGGCCTTGGCCATACCTACCTGGCATAACTCACCCCAGCCTGCACTTCAGAGAAGGCACTCTTAGTATAGGTCCATCATTTAGTATAATAGACAAGGCAAAAATTTCCCAGTTACTTAATGCTCTCTATTATTTGACCGGTGCAAGCTTTGCTTTTGTTTAACAAGCATCAGTCAGGCAGTGTCTGCTATGAGTGAGGTCTTTCTGAGATGTGGAAGAGGGCGAAGATAAAGATGGCTTTGTTCTTGACCTAAGGCAGTCATGGTCTACTGCCTCGTGAAACTGGAAATTTGTTGTGAATGTACAATTTACATAGCCAGACTCTGTCTCTGTGCCAAGGTCCTGGATTCAATCCCGGTGCTGAAAAAATAATAATAATAATAAACACGTAAACAAACTATTTAAATTTAAAAATGTTCTAATCTGCTCTTCCCTGCTCTTTTTTTCTATTCCACATGTGTGGTTTGTGAGATAAACAGAAGGGCAAATACCCTGGGGTCATTATCCTCCATCAGCCTCCAGGCTCTCTATTTAGAGGGTAACTTTTGAAAACACACACTGCACCCTATATTCAAGTAAAAAATGTCCTCTCCATAATCTTGAATGTTTGAATGTTTGACCAACATTTTCAAAACCCTCTAACTATGGTTTTCTAACTGATTTCCAGATTTAACCCCAACAAATTATACAGGGTTTCAAGTATCTGTAGCTTCTCCCATTTCCCTTACTCTCAGCCCTATCATTGCTATGAAAATTCGCTTGTCTTGACTTCTTAACCCTTTTATTAAAGAGCACTCCCTATCTCCACACCAAAGGTGCAGAGCAAATCCATGTCTAAATTTGAATCAGCAAACGATTAGGCAGGACTGGTTACAGAGCTACTGACACACTTTAACATTACCACTCTGGTGATGGTTCAGTTTTGGAGAAGGTGGTTTGGGAAATTCTGTTTAAAAAGGTGCTCTTTCCTAGAGGAAGTGGGCATAGTGGTAAATGATCAGAGAGACGGAAAGCCCTACCTTTGTCATCATGTTTGACAATGCCTTGAGAAATTGGGTTATTATCAGTTTTGCTTCATCATGGCCAAAATTCCATGTTATTAGTCATTCATTCATTTATTTGTCCATTGCTACAACAAATACTTTCTTGTCATTCATCAGTTACTGTTTTGAACTTGGAAGATAAGACAATGAATAAGACAGTCTCTCCCCACTGGGCAGTATTTACAGTGTAACAGTAGCGCTCTGCAAAATGAAAATGGGCACAGGCTAGCAAATCTCATCTGAAATATCAGGGGAGACATCCACAAACAAAACAGAGCTAGATATCTGATCACTGGCTTTCAAATTTTAGACAGACTTCTGAGTTTGAAGATCTGAGATAGACAAGAGTCTGCATCTTAAGCACGTATTGCAGGTGATTTTATTTATCTTTTTCTTTTGGTGGTGCTAGGAGTAAACACCGGGCCTTGTACAAGCTAAGTGGATACCTTATCACTAAACTCACCCCAGCCTCCACGGATGATTTTAATGCACAAATCTTCAGAGGACTCTCCAAAAATTATTTGTCGAAGCTGTAACATATTTCTATTTGTGTCATTCTTGGAAAACAAGATACAGTATTAATCATTTTTTACAATAAAGAGGGTTCAGTTTATTTTTTATCTTTAATTGACAATAAGTTTTCTATTTATAAACTACAGTATAGCAATTCAATATATATCTACAAGGTGTAATGATCAGTTCAGGTAATTAACATTTTTAAGTCCTTAATCATTTATCATTTCTTTGTGTTGGCAACTTTTGAACTTCCCTTTTTTAGTTCTTTTTAACATACATACCAGATTGTGGTAAACTATCATCAACCTACTCTGCTATAGAACCCTGCAGTTTATTCCCCTTACCTGTATGAGACCTGACTAGAAACAATGGTGAATATTTAAATTTAAAAAAAAAATGATAAAAAACACATTGGCATTAATCTGCCTCAAAATTTTCTCCTTCATTTGGAGCACAACTATCTCATGCTTCTTGTCACTGTCTGAAGCAGTTCTGGAAGTACTCTTTCAAAAATGTCTTTAGTTATCCTGTCCCAGCTACCTCCTTGTCCTGAACTGACTCAGAACCCTTACCTTTCACAGTCATTTTGACTTTGGGGAAGTGCTAGACGTCTCACGGTTTCAAATCCTGTGGATAAGGTGGTTGAGACCCCTCCTAGTGTTTTTATAAGCCTTCCTTTTTGGATGGTACTGGGTGGCATTATTCACTGGCTTTTGATCACACCTTGTAAAATCACTCATGAAAGAGACTTTCCACACCTGTTTCAGAAAGGGGCAAAAATGATGTGTGTTTGAAGCAAAAGGGAGTATTTTAAGGGGCACCATGTGTATTTTATTGTAATAATTTAAAATTTTTATTTTATTTTAAAAGAAAAAATTTTATTTTATTTTAAAACAAAAAAGAATAAAAATGATGATACAGGATTTCAAAACAATATAATAGATTAACAATGGTTAATATAACATGTATGGTTACATTCAAGGTGGTTGTTCACATTACAAGATACAAGCATAAAAAAATGTACATATAATTTGTACGATACAGCATATGTTGCCTCCCACTATGCAGTCTCCTGTGTATCCTCACTCTCCCACCACAGGCTCTTGTGACCACTACAATGCTCTCTACTTCTATGAAATTAACTATTTTAGTTTCTACATATGATTAACAGCATTCAATATTTTCTTTCTGTGTCTGGCTGGTATCACTTAATATATTATAATGTCCTCCAGTTCCATCCATGCTGAAAATGCAAAATGTGATAATATCATCCAGAGAAAGTCACCACTAACATTCATTGTTGTTCCATAAATAGAGTATGAAGTTTGATGTGATATTCAATAGTCATTTTTTGAAGAAGCTGAGTTACCATAGGGTTAGCCTCAAGAGCCGTCATTATTATGAAGACGATCCCGGTTAATTATCAGCAAATATTTTTTAAATGCTAATCTTTTTTCTTGTGGAATGTATATGAAAATATACATACTATAATAAGGCAGTATTCTATAGATTAGACCACTTGCACTTTCTCAAGACTTTTCAATTTCTTTCACTTAGTAATATTTTGTTAAAAAGATGTAGGTGTTTAATAATATTTTAAAGAAACATTCTTAAAAACATGGAAGTTGACATTTTTGAATTAGCATTTTATTAGAATACAATGCAATTTATAAATTCCAACCATGAAGGACTCAGTAGATAATTATAGTCTTGAAGGAGATTCAAATCCACCTTAATGGGACCACATCAACCAACCAACGAGAGGCCGCATTTAAATTTTTAAACAGTGCATTAAATAATTGAACAGCATAACAAATTATGTTTCGGATAACTGTCACAGCCTAATTTTTTGAGCATGCTTAAAAAAACTATAAATGGTTCATTAGAGGTACTTTTGAAGCCAAAAATGGTAATGTAAGTCACATGGAACTCCTAAAAGGAGCTTGGCATCACACATAGAATTTGCTGCTGAAAATAGCAGATTAAACAAACAAACAGAGAGAGAGAGAGAGAGAAAGAGAGAGAAAGCTTATGCATATAGACACAACAGTTTAATGGCAAACATTGATGATTGTAATTTCTTCTTTTGCACCAGTTTTACATACTTTCATAAATGCCTTTGTTCAGTCAATTTCATGATCAATTTAACCATAATACCCTGCTATGTTGATGATTAAAAAGAGTACATCATGACTTTTAAAACAATGCCAGGAGCAATAGAAAACAGTATCAGCCTTTGCATCCTGTTTCTCATTTTTATTGAGACAAATTCCTTTGTCTTGCAACTGAAAGAAAAACGTAAGCTATTTTATGATGATTGACAGTATGCCTGCTTCTTGGAACACTTTTCCCTGGGATTTGTCTGAGAAATTTTAAGGTAGTGCTTGCTATTTCCTCCTTGATTTCCATCATTCGATTTTCAAAATAACACTAAGTTTTAGTCAAAACCCATCATTTACATAGTTTAGATATTTTCACCTTCTCTGCAGTGCTTGCTTTTTCTTGGTGTTTTAAAAATACTGTATTCCTATGTCAATTCAGTCCAAAGTAATAAAATCATCTTTGGCTAAGAAGATACAATGGCAAAACTCCTGTAATTACAGAAGATTATACATTTTATAGAGTGTGCCTAACTGTATTTTTTAAGGAACAAAATGTTCTGCGATTCTTTGTTTTGAGGTTGAGCCAGGTGAAAGCATGGTCCAAGAAATCTAGAAAAACTTTCACCCAAAACAATCAGCTTCCAGTCTGCTCATCAGCATTGACGCTCACCTTTAAAACGAACTCTAGTAGCAGGCACCTGAGTTTATCACACTAGTTCAGTGAAAACAACTGTTTAATTCAGTGACCATAGCAGTTAAGTCTTTTGTTTGACTGAGCCAGAAAAGCAGAGTTTGAAGCAAAAGGCATCAGCAAATTTGGTTTCTTGTTCCAGTTGTTACTACCAGTTGTGTGGCTTGGAAAACGTACATCACCCGTCTGTGCTTCAATTTCCAAAAAAAAGATGGGAATGGTACTCAATCATCCCTAATAGTTCTGCTAGCTTGAAACATCAGTAAATTGTTTAAAGCAGTTGTTCTAGTAGTACCATTAAAAGGCAGTTCAGAGGGAGGCTGGAGATGCAGCTCAGGGGTAGAGAGCAGCTGCCTGGTACACAGAAGGCCCTGGCTTTAATCCCCAGTGTGCAGAAATAAAAGACAACCCAGGAAAAGTGCTGAGCAAAAGACATCGAAGACCTTTGCTTTTGTGGTGTCACACACACATGCACGTGTGCGCGTGTGCACACACACACACACACACACCTCCTTGTCTGCACGGATTGGCTCATGCCTGGTACCCAGTTTATTCATTCATAAGTTGACACTGTTGCAATATCCTTGGCTAGAGGATGAAGTGAAACACACTCTAACTTTTTTAAATGGTTCTACAATATCTACTAAGGCAGCTGGTTCAAAACATGAGATTCAGGTTGGAGGCTATATCACTAGACTGGTTCTTTCTCCACCTTGTAAGTCCTGAAAAGATAAGCAGAAGATGCTGGGAACAGGGACACTGTAGAGATCACCTGTGAAGATGGACATATCTGCAAGTGCCAGGGTCGGTGAATTCAAAGTCTTTATCACCGATCACATGAAGGAAGAATATTTTCACATATGACATGTGAAAACCTTATTATACATACATTTCTTAGCCTGTCTGGTTATGATTGAGTGTGTTTGTGTGTGTTTGTGTGTGTGTGTGTGTGTGTGTGTGTGTGTGGTATATTTGACTTTAACAAGCATCTAAACTACGTAAATAGATGGATTGTGACTAACACTTAGTGTTATTTGGAAAATCGAACGATGGAAATCCAGGAGGAAATAGCAAGCACTACCTTAAAATCTTTCAGACACATCCCAGGGAAATATTTTCCAAGAAGCAGGCATACTGTCAATCAGCATAAAATATCTTACATGATATCTTCATGTGATGGGCTAAGGCTGCTTCAATGAACATTAAACACAGAAAATTCAGGGGTATGCTAGTTTTAAACTTCAGCTCTGATTTTATAACAGAGGTTGTTGACATTGATTAGCTTAGTGTATAATTCTAAGTCATTTCCTTGTATAAAATGAATATTTTAAAAGGCCTAATCTATCTAACACATCTGTCATTTCCAATGGGACTTTCCTCTTGGGCTATATGTAGTTCCTAGAGCCTGAGAAATATCACAAAGTTTGTAACAACTTGGATTCTATAGGCAGCATATAAGGAACTACACTTCAAATTGGATTTTGAAATGTAACATTTGGAAACCAGGAGGAAATAAAAATATATTGTTCATAAAAGTAGTTCTCAGAAGGCCATGTGGGCTAGCAAGAAGACCCAGGGTTTGGTTTTACTTGACTTGGCCTGAGTTTTACTCCCAGTTCTGACATAAATTCTGCAAACTTGAAAAATTAACTGATTTCAAATGTGGTCGGTTCTCCCATCTGTAAAACTGGATGCTGGTAATTTCCCATTGGCAATGGTGCTTTTGCTGACTGTGCTTCTGGTTCCACGTGGCTCTACTGACTTCCGTGCCTACTGTGTGTTACAGGTTCTGTGGGGCTCCCTAGACACTTGCCAGATTTTAATTCCAGTTCTCATTGCTCCATGACAAAGTCTTTGACTTAGTCACACCCCTCCATCATGCTTTTTTGCCCACACAAACCCTGGTCACTTTTTTTTTTATTTTTTGAGACACACTTTCATTATATGGTGCAGCCTGGGCTCCTGCCTCAGCCTCCTGTGTGCTGGAATTACAGACATGTGCCATCATGCCCACGTACGTTTCACTCATTAATTTTTTTCCCTTCTTTTTTCATTTAAAAAAATTTTTTCCCTTCCTTCTTTTCTCCTCCCCACTCTCTTGTCTCCCTTTCCTATTTGAACATTTTCTTCCTATTTCACAATAGCTATTATTCATTTTGGTCTTACTTTTGGTTTCTCACACCAGAGAAGCAAGTGGTGTTTATACATGTGTGTCTGATTTGTTACTGTTTGTTTTTAAGGCAGTTTAAGTTAAAATTCTTCCTTACATATAAGGTTTCAGTTCTGTTTCTAAAATGTACACTGCTTTTAGCACCACCTTTTACCAATACAAGGTAGACTCTTCCCTTTGGAAAAGTCTTACCAACAAACGTTCTTATCATTGTAAATTTTGAGTGAGAAACGGGGTTGGAGAGCATTTAATTAAGGCCAAAATTCGCTGTGCAGCACCTAACAAGGCACATTCCTGCTTGAACAATAGATTTCCAAGGTCTGTAGTCATCCCATTTCAGCCTCAGACAATGGAAATTAAGTCTCTGGTTGAAGAGCAAAAATGTCAGCATTAGATTCGGGGGCTGCTGGCCCAGGAAGTCATACACAATCAATATCTGGATGTCAGACTGGGATTAGTGTTGAGAAAGTGCTTTTGTCTTTCCCTCACTCCTTGAGACTATTAGTCACCTGAATAAAGCAATGCAGACTCACCAAACTTTAAAACGTCACCCTTTGCATTTTTCCCCAAGGTAGCGGAGTATTTTGACCTGTCCCATTCACAAAGACTCAGCATGCCAGCCAAGCACACAGAGAACCGTCTGGATGACTATGATGATAATCAGCTGCCATTTTTTTACACACCATCAGGCACGCTGCAGAGAACTTTTAAGATATTTTTTAAAACTTAATCTCACGAAAGGGAAATACGTCTTACGGATGTGATGAGGACTCCATGAGATAAGACAAAAAGAGTACTGAAAATCACGTCTATCTTGGTGCCCTGGAAGTCCCGGTGACCGAAAGTGACCATGATTATAATCGGTTACTTCCTCCAAGGGGCAGTGGGAGCAGGATGGTAATGGATGATCGCCCTCAGTATTAACTCGTGCTTTTCACCTGATACCATTTCCAACCCTCTGTGAAACTCTATCCAGTCCTGGACAGATACTCTTAAGCGATTTCCACATGGCGTATTCCCTCGCACTGCTGATCTAGTCTGTTTTGGCAGAAAGGCTGATTTGAAGGCTTGGCACAAATGAGCCAGAGCACAGAGACAATAACAAAAAGCAGGGCTGGGGAGCGTGATCAGAGACTCGCCTCTAAGTGCTGAGGCAACAGCCGTTCTGTTTGAACACCAGGAACAAACAAGTCACAGCAGCTCCTATGAGACGATGACTGCTCTTCAGTAAGCGTCCAGACAGCGTATTACAGGGTGACGAGGGGCCAGCCCATGAATACTCAGCATTCTCGGCCTGTTTCCTGAGAGCCCGAGGAAGAAGGCGTTGGTTGACTAGCAAAAAATGGTTCAGTAACAAACTTGATCTTGGTGTGCAACTTCCTTTATTGAATCCAAGAATTTGCACCCAGCAGTGGTCTTGACTTCGGCCAGTGCTCCCACAAATCTCCCCTCTGGGGCGGCAGTGGGAAGGGAGGGGGCTCTGCTTTCTTTTACCTGGATGACAAGAACATCTGCAGGTCAGAGGCCATCTTTTCAGTTAATTAATTATAGAGTGTGATATTGGAAATGGCATATAAGAAAACAAAGGATATTGCTACTTTTCTAGACTCTGATTAGGGGTATGTTTCTTAAAA
The DNA here is from genome assembly GCA_004027295.1 of Dolichotis patagonum. NCBI lineage: Eukaryota > Metazoa > Chordata > Mammalia > Rodentia > Caviidae > Dolichotis > Dolichotis patagonum. The sequence goes on along the minus strand of PVJX010002133.1, from coordinate 87,411 downwards.
TGCTTTGAGTCAGCATGATCTTCACTGATGGTGGGATGGAAACTTACTTACTTACTAGAAAATCTTTCCAGACAGTTCAGCATTTCCAAGATTATTTAAGGTAGACTTCATAGTCCTCCTAAGTTGGTGAACTAGTAATTTCCCACACAGAAATTAAGAAGTTAGAAATATAACCAGAAACCTATGAAAACTGGAGATGACAGGGAAAGGAAATTTTGATCTCCTATTATATGGATAAGGCATTTAATTTTGTAGTAAAGAAAACAAAACTTGTTTACTTTTTAAAAATCAAAATATACATGATTATAATTTTTTTTTATTTTTTATATCTATGTTTCTTTTTTTTTTAATTTAAAAGAGAATAAAACAAAAGGGGGCAGTACAGAGTAGATCAGAACAGGACAACATAGGCCATGATTATAATTTTAAAAATTAAAATTTGTGATAGCAAAATTGTTTAGTACCATTTCTTGTCCCCTAACCCCTACATTCATTTCCTACTCTCAGCATTCTGAGATGTTTCTTACGTTATTTATTATTATACTCATACATAGTATATTTTAATACTATTTCTTGGTTAGTCTTTAAACTTTTAGACATGGACTATCAAGTGATGATCTCTCTAGAGAAAATGAGAACTTTTCTCTTTTACTTCAACTTCTTACCAATGGTCTTAAATATAACTATAAAAAACTTCTAGTAAAATTAGGAAAATAAGGACAGGCCGCAAAGGCTGATCTGAACTGTAAAATGGCAGAGAATAATAAGGCCATCCTTTGGCTAGTGATGTACTTACTTGGAATTACTATCAAGACAGCAAACAAACAAAGCAATAGATGTGTTTAGGCTTCAAGCTACAGGTGTGTGGACTGGGCCCTCTGGCTCTCGCTTGGCTCCTCCTAGGCGAGGTCTGAGCTCACAGTGTCAGCGGGCCACACACAGCAAGGCCTCATCTAGATCAGACAGAGCAGGCCTAGAGGTCGCTGCTGCTGAATGTGCTTTGATGCTGCTGTGCCATTTGGGCCTACACTCCTATTACATATCAGCTAACTTATGGAGAAATTCTATTTCAACAGCGTTTTAATTGTTCTGCCTAAACATTTAGAAATTATATATGTGTATATATAAAGTAAAAACCTTTTTGTGTTGATTTTATGAATATTAAAAATACAAGGGAATTGTACTGTTTTGTTATATAGTTACATAATATAATCTTCCAAAACTGTGTCTACACCTAGCATCATGACATTGGAAATTTTTTGTAATTTTTTTAAAGTGGATTTTAGGAAAAGTGCTAGATTCCCAGCAGAACTGAGCCGAAGGTAGAGATTTTTCACACATCCTCTGATGTCACACATGGGTGACCTCCTCCATCATCAAACCCTCATCAGAGAGGCCATTTTGTTCCCACTGATGAATCCACATGGACCCAGGTCACTCACAGCCATAATTCATGGAGTGCGGGGGTCATTGCAGGTGTTTGAACTTTCTATGGGTTTGAACACACCTGCAATGATATATAACTTCCATTAGAGTAACATATAGGGTCCTCCACACTTTGCCTAGGTCTTTATCTTTTTCACCAAACTGCCTACCATCTTGTTTAAAATTGCCTTCTAACATAGTACATTTCACACTTTCGACAACCTTTATTGACATTTCTCTGTTGACTGTAATAGTTGTATTGAGAGAATATCTATGCTGAACTATTTTATAATTGCAGAGGAAAGTCTGCTCAGTGAAGGGTAGTCTGTGGGGAGTTACTGAATTGTATAAATATTTTAGTCTATTATAAAGGTACTGTCTTCTATGCTTCATTTACAATGCTTCCTTTTTCAAGTAATTTTAGGAAAGCACAATAGTCGTCAACATGTACAATTATTTTAATGTTTTGCCAAATTTAGATGCTGTAAAATACTAAGATGATAGTGTTAGGAGGTGGTATTTTGGAAGGTGATTAGATCACAAGAGTGGAACCCTTACCAATGAAATCAGTGTCTTTATGGTAGGGGTTCCAGCAAACTTCCTGCTCCTGCCCTGTGAGTTTACAGCAATAATAGAGCCCTCTCCGAACCGGAAAATGGGTCCTTACCAGATACCAATCTGTGACTAGAGTTAGTGTTTCTCAACTCTTAGAGCTATGAGAAATAAATTTGGTTTTGATCCACCAAGTTTATGACTTTTAGTTTTAAAAGCTTAAGTGGACTAAGACCTTATTAATACTTAAATATATATTATCTTTAAGCTACAAATAGCTGTTATACCTCTCTGACAACACAAGCTTGAGTTTGAAACTTATGCTTCAGATCCTATTTAATTTCTGTCAATTGATGAAACAGTAACAACATAAGAATTTCATAAGGTTTAAAATATGTATCACTTGACCTAAGGTAGAGAATGAAATGTTCTCTTTCATAAAAACCACAGTTAATAAGGAATCAAATATAAGTCATAAAAACAGTATCACTTTCCAAATAAGACAAAAATACAACATGTTGAGTAATAATTTTACTTGGAGAATGATTTATTCTTTTCTTAATGATCCAAGAGATATTTTGGGAACATGGAAGAGCTCCATGCTTTCATTCTGAATATAATTAATATATTGCAATGTATCAATATAACACTAACAGTGGAGCATGTTAATGAGTTCCACTGAAAAACAGAAGTTTCTATATGAAAATTATTGAGATGTCATGCATTCTGGTGATTTCTATCATTTTTATCTGTTATGGTTTGTATCTAGATGGATCCCCAAAGCCTCACGCACTCATAGTGGGGCTTTTTGAATTGAGTGGATCTAGGGTGTGCAATACTGGTATTAAGGGTATGTAGGACTAAGGTAGTCCTCTGATTGGTTCAGTTAAGTGCTGGGTGTGGATAATAGAAATACTGCTCACTCTGGGTGTGGGTGGCAAGATCCAAAAATCTTGTGGACTGGATGGGAATAAAGAGGAAAGATGGTTCTTTTTTTGCTGCTGCTGCTGCTGCTGCTGCCTCCTGCCTGCTCCGCCATGGACTGTTTCTCCTCTGCCTTGGAACCAGCTGACTATGGACTGAATCCTCTACAAACCATGAGCTGAAACAAATTTCCTCCTTTAACTTGTGGGCATTTTGTCTCAGCAATATGAAACATAACAAAAGCAGTATCAGAGTCAGCAAATATATGCTACTATACAAAGGACTTGATAGTTAATATGAGTGATTTCAACTTTGTTGACATAACAGCCTACTGGAATAATCAACTCTTCATTTTATCCTTCAAACTATTAACAGATAAAATGTAAACCAGTTCTTCAATAGACTCTAATTCACAGAACAATCAGTAAGCCAGATTTGGCCTGAGGACTATTGTTTGCTGCCCTCTGATCTAATACAGATAACTCTCAAATTTCTACTGCATCTTCAAACATTTTGCTTTACTTTTATAGTTATATTTGTAACAACACAACTTGAGCCCAAAGTTCTTAAAACAAAACTCAAAATATCTCTCTATATCAGATAGGCGTAGTGTCAAATTTATTTCTAACTTCTTCTATTTTTTGTTCTCCAAAATACATTTCTCTTCTTTGCTCTTCAGCCCTTCCAATCAATTCTTAGTGGTCTTGTCTCTGCTTTCATATATTTCACATTTATCTTTTTACTACATTTTCTCTTTCACTATCTTAGTTCGGGCTGCCATTAACTTATCTGGCCTCTCCTTATGGTCTCATGTGTGGTATCTCCACCTCTGTGCTCCACACATCCCCAGATGCCACTGTAATTTTCCCATAACATCAGGCTGAGCACACACTTCCTAACTCAGGAGCAACTTGCTCGCAACTGACCAAAACCAAAGCCCAAAGCCAACACCTTTCAACATCTTTTATGATTTGACCTCAGTCGCCTTTAACATGTATCTTTCCTCACATCACTCCCTATGAGCTCAATTCCAGTTGACTTATACAATTTTACCAAAATCTTGTCTTTGCCAGTTTCTCTATTCCATGTAGTTTCTGTGTTATATAATTATTTATTTGTCTATAACTGCACTTGCCAATATGGTGGCCACTGGCTACAGAGTTCTTTAGTTGACTTAGCTACATTTCAAGTGCCCAGTAGCTACATATGGTTAGTGTTTACCATATTAAACAAAGAAGATACAGAACATTTTCCTCATGCAGAAAGTTCTATTCAAAATAAGCAGCTGTTCATTTTACAAAAAGAAAAGAAAGTTCTACTCAAGTGCCCTAGGATATGCTGTGTACATTGCTTCTTATTTAGTACTATATAATTTCCATTCCTAACTCCAACACTATCCCTTTCCCATAGCACTTTGTCAAGTGTTGGTGTTATGGCACTTAATTCTCCATGCTCGAATAGAAGGACCTGAAAATGTATGATTTATTTTATTTTTTTCTTTTCTTATGGAATATCAATCCCAATCTATGCACCTAGTTGAGATTTAAAAGAGTCTTTGACAAGTCTCATTGAAATATTCTCTAAAGCTTTGTAAGTAGGAAAATATTTCCATAATAAAGAGTAATGACCTTGCTTCATAAATTTACTATGACCATAAAATTTGGAACATGGAAACTATGTAGAAATGATATTGTGTGTTGGAAAGCTAAATGATAAATCAGCATGATTTCTATCAATTGTGATGATTTTCATTGGCTTGGGGAGGTAGCATAGTGTAATGAAAAGAAGATAGATATGAGTATCACATCACCTTATTCTAGAATGTTGTTTCCATTTGTTACTGACTCATTAGCCACAATACTTATTTTTTAGAGACCTATGGAGATGGTAATAGTGACCTCTATTTGTTGAAATTTTGATAACAAAAGACAGAAATAGAAAATCAACTAGCTTTTTAGGAGAAAAGTGTTAACAGACTCATTAAAGTCCAGTGTCTTCAACGTGACTGGATCCAGGTACTCAAATAATGTTATAACTTTGTTCCAGACAAGCTCCTGCTATAGTAATGATAAGGCTACCAGTAGCTCCAGGCTTAGATGAGCTTTCCACTCAGGGCCCAAAAGGAGAATCACTTACCCCCAGCACATGTCCCAGCTACTCTTACTGATCTGATCTCTCTTTAGTCAACAATATCTCTGAACTGAATGTGGCTAGGAAATGGAATAGTTGGACAAGCCAACCATGGCCCAAATGACCAAACGGAGGCATGGGTCAAGGGGCACTATTAGGTCTTCCCACCCAGAGGGATGGTGCAGAATTATGACGGATTGAGGGCTGCCCGGTTCTCTAAAGACAGGAGTGCTAGACATAACCCCAACACTTGCACAGCTGAGGCAAGAGATTGCCTGTGAGTTCAAAGCCAGCCTGGGTTACACAGTGAGTTCAAGGCCAGCTTGAACTACACAGCAAGGCCCTGGTTCAACCAACAAGCAAACAAAAAATAGCAGAGCACTGTCTAATGAAACAAGAGTGCCTTCTAATATAGGGTTATAACACTGCACAACTCTGGTGGACAGGACCTTATAATTCCAGTATCACAGTAGGTGAAACTTTGCCCTCATTCACCCCTAGGTCTACCAGAGAAATTTCCTATTTGTCCGTTTTGTAATCAACAGATTAATGTCTATTCGTTTAACAACTGTTCTTTTTTCTAATAATATTGAAATCGTAAAGTAATTTAAGAAAATAGGGATTTTTTTCCCCACATAAGTCTAGAAATAGGCATTTTGAGCTGGTGGCATGACATAGTAGTTCCACAATACGAAGTACTTAAACTCTTTCTGCCTTTCTGTTTCCATATTGTTGCAGCGCAGCCCCATCTTTATGCTCTCAAGAAGGCTGTCAGAGCTCCAGGCTTCATGTCCACAGCTTAGGCAGGTTAAAGGAAAGGCAAAGGACAAAAATAGATACATTAATTTAAATTAGACCTCTTAGAAGACCTCTTAGAAGGTCATAGATAAAAGGAAAATTGGAGATTTGTTAGTAAGAAAAAAGGTGAGAGTGGATGTTGGGGGTGCAGTTAGTAGGTTTTGTCATATAAAAACAACCAGCATTATTTCTAAGATTTTATTCGAATTAAAAGTTTCCCAGTCTTTAAAAAAAACCTAAAAAACGCTTATGTGATTAAACTCTGGGAAGGGCACAGTGTTGTATGTTTAATTTAACAGTATGCTGTTCAAACAAAGAAAGGTATTTATGACATTCACACCTTAGATCAAGAGCAGCAAACAGGGCTCTGTTCATTCTGGGTGTTATGAATAACAAGTAACACTTCCTTAGTTTGTCTTTAAAAACTGAGTTGGTAGCCTGGCACATGTGTTCCTGCTCTGCCCTTCTTCTCACAGTTTCCATGTACCCGTGTGGCCCTAGAGGATGCTGGGAAATGATGCCAGGAAACAATGCCAACTGGGAAATAAGTACTATGCAATCCTACGTCTTGGAGCTGCCTTCTAAGGATGCCGATATAGGACATGGACCCTTCATGGTGTGTCTCTTGTTTCTTTTTTCCTCTCCATCTCCACAGGGTAAGTATTATGTCAACACGGCAAATGGTTCATTAACGTGACAGTGAATCTTTGGAAAAAACCCCACATATTTCAGTGGGCCAATGGATTTTCTCCTCAAGCTGCCAACTGGTTTGCCTGATAACATCAGCTTTCTTGAAGAGAGGAGGGAACCATTTTTACCAGTACTTACTGGAGTTGAAAATATTAGTCTTTACTCTGACTCTATGTAACAGGCTGAAGTGAAGGTTTACTACACCATCTCTTTTCTTCTCTACCTGTTTAAAGCCTCCATTCTCTTCAAGCACCAACTTATATTTCAACTTCAAGTGGTTTACTAGATGGCTGAAGGTCCGTGTCTTCTCTCCTAAAACGTGGTTCATTCACTAAGAGTATGGACCATGTATTTGGCATTCATTACACACCACTTGTTCCAGTGCATTGTCTTTTGCTGTCTGTGTCTCCCATCTTCCAACTAAACTCAAGACTTCTAAGGTTCAGGGGACCCTATACACTATTATCCAGATTGGGATGCTTTGGTGAACAGAGAGATGTTATCGATAATTATATCAGGACACATGGGCCAAGGCTGAACTGTCTAACCCCATTATGATGTGAGGGTACTCTGTGAAAGTCAAAGGCTATAGTTTACCACTTCTGCTTCTGGAACCCACAGGTCATCGTATTTCACACACAAACAGACACTAAACTCTTAGAAACAAACAGCTTAACAGAGCCACAAACAATTTTTCCCACAACAACTGTGAAATAGGTGGAGGATGTGGACAAGTCCCCACTGGCTGGAGATTTAATAGTTCAATATAGAAAGTAAAAGGCTTTAGATAATGAGATAAAGACCATTCAGAACTGAAACCAGCCTACAATTTGTAAGCTTACTACCAAAAGCCATGGGGGTCCAAATAAATGCTTTTGCCATAGAATAGACAGGGGGTGTGTTTTCAGTGGAAGATCTGAGAGATGTATTCTTGTTTCAGAACCATCATGTGGCCTGACAGTCATACCAATGTCTGTCTCAGTCTGCACAGGGGGAAATAGGGACAGAAGTCAACAAAAATACAGACTCAGTGGATTCCCTGCATTTGGTATCCTTTCCTCATAAAAAATTTCGTTCTGTCTGAGGTAGCATGGCAGAGGACTTGAACAAAATGGGATCCCAACAGCAAAGAGTCAGGAGAATATCCCAACTAAATTAACATGGGGCATAATGCACTGGATAGATGAACATTTTCTGTTTTTAAAAAAAATGCAGCTCACAACCAGTGTTCATTTAATTTTACAAAGGCACTCTTGGAGGATAAAGCAAATATGATACCACTATTAAAAACAATGCTATAAATAAAAGAATGTCTTGGGTTTCCAAAGACTACTGATACATGAGAGCAACGGGATCATAATTAAAGTGGGACATTTTGTGGCCAACTTTGGGGATAAGACTAACATACTGAATCTGCAAATTTTCTTGGGGTAAAAGCTGTAACTACAAGGACCACCACCTTACCATCTCATTAGGTGGGTATGTAGTTACTCGGTATTTACCATAAGGGGCAAACAACAAGTGATTAAGTGCGGGCACTGGAGGTAGATAGTCTAAATTTCCATGCACATGCTGTCAGTGAATGAACCCTTGTGAATAACCACAAGATTTTCATCTCTGAAATGAGGGTGACCCATCCTATTACACAAGCTGACCCTAAGGAGCTAATGAGTTCATGTATGTGGTGGGTCTCACACAGTTCAGGACATGTCATAAACACTCAGCAAGTATTGGTCACTCTAATTACTCATCAGCGTTGTCATCGCTATTACGCTGAAACTGGAGAAAATGTTCCTTCAGTGAAACTCTATAGCTACATCTTTTCACTGTGCATAGAATGACGGAAATTGACAGACCACAGGTATTTGTTATGGGCTGAAAGTTGATGTCCTGAAGTTCGTGTGCAGACGTGCTAATCCTCAGGGGATCGTATTTAGAGGTAGGACCTGTGGGAGGTACCTGAGGTGAGATGAGGTCATGAAGGTGGGGACTACAGGATGGAATGAATGACCTTATAAGAGGAGGAAAAAAGAGCTCTCTCACTGGCTGAGGAGAGGCTAGGTGAGGACACAGTCAGAAAGATGCTGTCTGCATGCCAGGCAAACTCCACCCTGGGAACGGAACCAGCCAGCACCTCGGTCCTAGCCTGCCCAGACTTACATCTGTGACAAATAAGTTTAAGCTACCAGTCTGTGGTGTTTTGTGAAGGCAGCCCGAGCTAAGACAATCTCTGTATTGAAGGAGGGACAGAAGATGAGGGGAGGAAAGAAGAAGAGGAAGAGAGAGAGACACAGAGAAAGACAAAGACAGAGAATGAAAGAATGATGGAGAGAGAAAGCAAGGATGAGAGAGAGAGGTGAGTGGTAAATAATAGATGGAAGTATTTATGTTGCCTTTGGCTGCCGGTAACAGAAGCCCTCACCCAAGCAGGAGTCAGGTGACAGAGGACCAGGGCAATGTGGCTCGAGGCTCTGTGGGCCCAGGGCTGAGCTTTGTCTCTGCTCCTCTCCGAGAGTTGGCCCCACCTCAGACTACTGCCTGGGCAACACAGTGAGGACACAGAACGCTATGGCTTCCAGAAACACAGCTGGGACGTGCTCTCCCTGAGTATCCATCTTGATCAAATCTCTCCCAGCAGTCTCCGGGCTGAATGTACTGGCTCTTTCATGGACCATTGCTGGTCTCATGACTATTTCTATTCCAAGTAATGACAAGGGAAGGAGATAAGGTAATTGTCTTGGACACAATATCCCAGGACCTGGTAGAACTTCCTTTTCCAAGAGTCTTTCAGGCAAAGAATCTCTTCAGTAATCAAGATGCTGTTTACAGAGTATCTGAGGTTACAGTCTTCGAAGGACAGTGTCATCTGAACACTAGCATAAAACTTGTACAAATTCCACTATTTCTGACAGGTTGCCTTATTGCTGTTGAAAATGGCACCATTAACAGCGACTAAATACATTTTTCTATCTAATCTCCCCCAAACGTTGACTTTCTGTCATTTTTTTAAAATTTAATTTTAAAGGTAAAAAACAGAGAGATAAAATGAATCGAAACAGTGGTAAGACAGTAGGAATCTACAATAGTTACTGCATTGTGTATGGTTGCTCGGCTTCAGGCTTGCAGTCAGTCAAACAGGACAGGGCCTCCAAGTCAGCTGGTGCTCATGGGTTGGGTGGAAAGGTGTGATCTTCTCTCCCCAGCCCAAGAACCAGCTGGCTCACAGGCTGGGCTTTGCTTTTCGTCTTGGCTCTCCCCATCCGAGTTCAAGGCAGGGGCTTAGCTACCTTCCTTGTTCTCCCCAATGCATACTGACTTTCTATCATTTTAAAATAACACTGGATCCCATAGGCCCTGGGGCCATATTGCCTTGGGACTCAGCTGATAACTTCCTTGAGGACACTCTGAATTTTTCTAGGTTATTCACATTAAACAAACCAACTGGTGGCTCTGAGCAGACAGGACACCAGGGCTCCTTGCATAAGTTGAGATTGCTCTGGAAAAAACAGGATGTATGCCCCTCGCCCTTCCATTTAACATCATTTTACTTATTTGTTTATTTATGTACTTATTTTTTGTCTTTTTGAGACAGCGTTTCACTATGCAGTTCAGGCTGGCTTTTAGTTCACTTTGTATCCCAGACTGGTCTCAAACTTGTGATGATCCTCCTGCCTCAGCTTCCCAAGTGCTAGGACTACAGGTGTGAGATACCAAGCTCAGCCATTCTGCACATTTTAGACACATTCGAACCTTGAACTTTAGTCACTTCCTACCAAAAGTATTTGAGGTTAACATTAACTTTCAATTCAGTGCTTTCTATACAAGGGCTAGTTCTTCCTGACCCCTTCCTGACCCATTGGAGGGTAAATGGAAGACCAAGCTCAGAATGAGACACATTTATTAAGGCTACCGATAAAGACTCGCACTGCTTTCCTGACTGCTACAATACAGATAGTCCCTAATGACATCAGAAACACAGGAGAGAAATCCAGTTTAGAACTCAGATTTGGGCACATGATAATTAAACCTAGTCAACCATGGCACAGTGGTGTCAACATCCAGAATGAAAACTTAGTTTTAGCAAAGATTGAACACAGCACACTTTAGAAATATGATATAGAAAAATACCACAGTCTGAAGTCAACATACCTGTGTTTGAATCCTACCTCTGATACTTCTTTTCAAATGAGAATCTCATCTGGAAATTGGTATCTCTCTCTAAAGGTGGCTTTTGAGGAATGAGATGAAATTATATATGTGAAATAAGATCTGTTTAGATGCATATTCTCACTAGCATCCCCCTTTGAATCAACTCTTTGAATTCTGTCTTTCTGCTTTAATCTAGCACTGAGTCGCCAGGACACAAGTACACAGTTATAAAGTTCTAAAAAAAAATCAGCAAAACAAGTGGTTGTTACATGACCCTTGGCAGTAGATGGATAAACTGTTTCCCCAAATTAAATGAAGTGTTTTGGCAGACTGTAAATGGAGCCTAAAGTACAGCAAGAGAAGAGACTTATTCTCCATAGGGAAAGTGTAATTTTAGCAGAAGTTCAATCTACACATTTCAAGATCTGTATTCTGAATGTCTCTGTTAAGTGCAAAGTGAATATAATTAGTTATGAGATATCTTGCCCTGGGCTGGGATGCTTATTAAGCTGCCATATAGTATCATTCACAACCTATTTGGATTCTCTGCTATATTTCAGGACTTCCTGGCTGTATATAACCTCTAAAGCAAATACTGTATATGATTTCAGAACCTAACAGTTGTGCATTTAGAAGGGTTAGCAGTGGGTGCTACACATCTGTGGCACTCAAATAATCCAGCCAGACATATAAATTCCTTGTGGACAGGCATTAACTTTCCCTGTTTGGCTTCTGAGCATGTGAATGAAAACTGGGACAATGAGGAAGGTATTGGTGGAACAAATAACAGAAGAAACTGCTCTCTGATGAAACATCCCCATGATGTAGTAAATGCCTTTTGGTAAACATTGAATTCTATTTTCCCCTAATTTACCTTCCAGAAATGATCACCATCCTGTAGTTGTGATTGCTAAATGACAATGGTGATGTTAAAAATGGATATGCCACTTCTGGTACCAGCTAACTTTGAGGTCATTGTCCCACGGTATAAAATATGGAGTCCTAGAGAAAAAGTGAACTTGTGCCTAAAGTCTGGGTTAGTGGGGGAATTGTTTCTTAATAGTAGATGTTATCATGTGTACACTGAAAGCCAGTATAAGTCGAACCTCCTATGTGGTTTTCCTGAATTCTTCCAGGACATGGTAAAGCTAAATGAAGGAAGATTGAGGACCTCAGTACATACAATAAGAGTTCTGTTTGTAAAATTCTAACACAGGAAATGATGCATGTCTGTTTCTAGAATATGGTTAGACTTTCACAGCCAAGAGGCAAGATCTCCAGCTTGATAATTATTTAGACACAAGGTAAACACAATTAGGAATTCCCTGAAAACAGATCTACTTCTCTGTTTTGGTCTGAGACTTCCTTACATTCCTCCAAAGCACATTTTCGACACAATGTATGCTCAATAAATGTTACATAGCTACTTAGTTTAAAAACAGACTTAAAATTGAAGTTTCTTAACCAGCAAAACAACAGGTTAAAAAAGAGGGAGAGAAGCAGAATCTTAATTATACTTCATCATTGGGCAAGTACGAACTGCATATCAAGTACCACATTTCTTGAGAAGATGCAGAAATTATGAGGTCATCACTTTGCTGCCAAGGAAGGACTGTGTTAGACTAACAGGAAATTCAAACAAAACAGCACATCGGTTGACAACATTTACACAAACAGATTCACAGTTCACTGCTTTGTCACAACTGTCAAGAGTCGACTTGATATTGTAAGTCTCAAATGGGCTTATTTGCTTTCATTAGTACAGATAAAAAATAAATAAAAATGAACCAATTTGACATCATACACACTTGACAATAATTACCTTATAATAATTGACTTTCCAAATCACCGATACCTACATAATTCCAGGAAAACCATCCAGTTTTAATTGCTTCCATCCAATAAGCTGGATTTTTGGTGCTAAGCTGTGGCTTGTGGATACAACCTACAAAAGCCCAAGTCTGCCATAAAAGGATTTCTAATACTTCAGATGATGATATTGGGTATGTGCGCATTCACCTACAAACCTACGTAATTCACAGGCATAGATACGCCCATGGATATAGCTTGAAACACACTGTTTTTGTTCTTACAGCTAAACAATGGAGCACAGATCTGCTTTGAGGCTTTTCATCCAGGCGGCAATAGCCAGCATCTTGAGAAGAGTGTTACCGAGTCCTCGATAGGCACCAAGAAAAGGAATACTTGAAAGTATAATTGCCCTGCAAACGCTCAGCTATTCATCGCACACCACGAGGATGCTATCTGAAGAGCTGCCCCTGTTTTTATTCTTTTTCCTAAGAAATAGCCTCTCTAGGTAGGAATGTGTGGAAGTAAAATGCCTTGTTTGTAACAGACAGTAGTAAAAACTATTGTGAGCGCAGACACAGAGCAGTAAAATTGCAAATTGAGGAGTCAAATGAGTGCAGAAAGCATTAGGGTTGTGAATATATTGTACACAGGATAAACTTGTCATCCTTTTGAGAAGGTAAGAAGATGTGGATTTTACAAGCTAAATAATAAAAAGTACCTACACAGTAGAGGCTGCCCAGTATAAGGATTGACAACCCGGACTCAGCCCCCAGAATTCAGTTTAAATCCTGAATCTCCCACAGCCCATGCAAAGTTTGACTTGGAATGGGAATTTCAACCTCTCTGTCCTCCCCTCCCCCTACTTGCACCCCACATAGAGGGAAGAGTATGTCCTTCTTAGGGCTGTGGAAAGGATGGCTCATAATAACAATATATGGGTTAGGGTTCATTCACTGAGCACCTACTTTGTGTAGTGATTACATCAGATGAATAAGTTCATTCATCTTATTAAAGCAATGAAACTATTGTTCCTATTTAGCATGCAAGAAAACTGAGACTAAGAGGTTGGGGATTTAGCTCAGTGGCATAAGCACCTGCTTGGCAAGCGTGAGGTTGTGAGTTCGATCCCCAGTACAAAAAAAAAAAAACCTGAGACTAGACTAAATCAGACTTGCTCAAAGTGATAAGGCTAACATTTGAACCTTGGAGAATGATTTTAAAGCCTGTCGTTTAAGGATTATGCTATCAGATTACTGTGTAAAGTGCTTACCATAGCTCAGTGTAACGAGGCTTCTGTAAATACGGAAGAGTCAACTAGAGGAGATCCATGAAACACTAACTAAAGAGGAAGTCAAAGCACCTACCAAAAAGAGAGCTGGTGGAGCCTGGCTCAGACTCAACATGTAAAAGAGACGTCTGCTTTTCTGCGTTCAGTGCAGCATTGCTCAAACCAGCCAATAGGTTGGTTCCATAGGTGTTTATCAATGACTGTGTAGATTTTAAAAAATACATCTATACACAATGGAATATTATACAGCCTTAAAAAGAAAAACCCTGGAAGACCTATCATGATGAATTAAATAGCCCAGACACAGAGAGACAAATACCACAACTTCATTCAATAGCATGCAGTCTGAAAAAGATGAACTCATAAAAGGGGGGAGTAGAATGACTGTGCTTGGGGCACGGAGGAGAGATACTGGGGAAATGTGAGTCAAAAGGTACAGAATTTCAATTAAACAGGAGGAAGTTCACAAGATCTATTTTAGATCAGGAGATCTATAGTTAATAACAGTGCACTGTATTTTTGAAAATCGCGGGGTGTAAATTTTGAGTTCTCACCATTAAAGTAGTGCATGATGTAATATGTGAGTTAGTGACCTCAGTCAAGCCATTCCAGCATCTATGTGTCTCAAAACGTCACATCGTCCATGCAAATGTGTAAGACTTTGTCAATCAAAAATAAGATTTTTATTTTGCTTTGTTTTGTTTGATTTTTAGAGAAACACATGACGAGTGCCTTAACGAATTCCCTCAGGAGAGATCTTCCTTACCCTAATTCCAAAGGAGGCTGACGCCCGAGTTAGGCGTAAACTGCTGAGCAGAATCTGAGGCTCTGTTGCAGACGGCACCTTAAAAATTGTGCATCTCCACTTCCTTCCATTTCTTGTGCTGTCGAGAGAGACAGAGATTGGAGCTTCCTAAAGTTAGCCCAGGCTGGAGGTCAGCCTTCACCTGCATGGCTGATTCAATCATTTGTTTATTGACCTGCCTGTGACGTGGCCACTGATGTGAATGCCTTGTTGGCAAAGGGCAGGCGCTGCTGGGGCATCTGAAACCCAGAAATGTTTCAGGGGGGTGGGAGGAAGCAGAGATGGGCAAGGGCTTGGGGGTGCTTTGTGCCACACCATGGTGCTCTTTGCCATGGTGGATCATGGCTGTGGCTTATGATTTCTACCCAGCTCTGCTCCGTGAAAATGTTTGCCACACACAAATCAAAGAACGGCACCCACTGGCTTCCCCGTCATTCTTCTCTCTTTCCATGTCACCAGCAAGAGAGCTCACCCCACACACAACAGTCCTCCTGGAAGACACGGTCTGCAGGAAACCTGTTACCCCAAATAACTGTCACATTCTCAATGCGCTCAGTCACAGGCAGAATTTCGGCTTCTCAGTCTCCTGCTCGTGGCGATGTGGTTAAGTCATGGAACTGAAAGACCCCTGTCTTGTCTCCCAACAAGACAGGGTCTGTGCAGCTGCTGGGCCCACATCGGACAGAAGGCACGCGGCAGCTGAGGCCTCTCAGAAGCTCTTCCCACCCCACTTCCTGCATCTGACTTTGATTTCTTCAGGGCAGATGCATTTGTCCCAGAGTCCTTCCCTGATTCAGCCAGGAAAATTAAACACAGTCCAGAGCAATCCTGTCCTTCTCTGTAGTTCTGGTTTGTTTGGCATCCTCTTTGCTGAGTTCCCTGCCACCTACTCCGTCTCTCTACCTGCTACCAATTCCGTGACCCGTTCACAGCAAGTTGAGACAGAATGTTCTGAAGAGCTAGGTCATCCTTGATCTTACTTGTAAACAGTCTTAGCTAAGAGGAATGATTTTTGAGAGGAAGTCAAATGCAGAAGAAAGATGGGAAGGTGGTGAAATGGTACTCAAGACATTTCCCAAGACAGAACAGAAAAGTGTATCACCAAGATCAAGTTCACCCTCCGGTAGTGAGGCTCTCTGTGAATCGGGCTCTGTTCTCGGTTCCAGCTCATTCTTCCTTCATTTTTCCCTGACACGCCATGCTGTAGCAATGGTGCAGATGTGACTTCCAAAATATAGAGTTGTTTCATGCTTCTGTGGTTTTTTGGACTTTTCCCCCTGCTAGAAATGCCTGTTCTCCATGTCTTCCTGGAAATATTATTCTCGAATTTCAAGACCTGACACAGACATTGTCTCATCTACACCCAGCAATTCTGATTTAATTGGTTTGAGACGTGGCCCTGGCACTGGTAGTTTTAAGTGCTGTCCAGGTAATTTCAGTCCAAGTTAGAGGATCATTGCTCTAGGCCAGTAGTGTCCAAACTTGGCTGAGCATCAGAATCAGCTGGAAGGCTTGGTAAGTCACAGAGAGCAGGTTCACTCCCTGACTGGAGAGTTTAGTGGTCTGGGGCCTTCCCTCCCCTGCACTGCTTTCCTCTCCCCTCCCTCTCCATTCCCTCCCCTCCCCTCCCCTCCCCTCCTCTGCCCTCCCTTCTATCTTTCTTCTTGCCTTTCTTCTTGCTTTCCATCTTTCTTCTTTCCTTCCTTTCAGCTCTCTCCCTCCTTCCTTCCCTTGTTTTTATCTTTCTTGCCTGCCGAGTTTTGCTGATATCTTTAATAGATGACTTTTTTTCTTTACACATTTTACTTTTAATGGGACAAATAAAATAGTATATATTTAAGATGTGCATCCTATTTTCATATACATGATCAGTTGAGCTCCTTCACATCTGTACTAACTCGTGTGTGTGTGTGTGTGTGTGTGTGTGTGTGTGTTAAGAATTTGCATTTCTAGCAAGTTCCCAGATGCTGCTGCTTCAGCTGTTGCTGGGGCCACATTTTGAGAATCAATGCTCTTTTTAAACTCTCTTAACATACACCAATTCCTTGCGTTGTTATCAGCTCATTTGCATGCCTCTTGCCATCATTAGAAGTAAGTGCATTGGCTGTCTTATCTCACTTCAAAGCACTGTATCTGGTATATGGGAGGTACTCAAAAATAGTTATCGAATGACTAAATATTTAACATCTAGTTATCACATAGAAAATCACATACCCAATTGCTGCCAATCCTTTTGAGGTATTTGATCTAATAAATGGGATCATGCTTCTGAATTTAAATTTAGAAACAGAGATCAAATAGCCTCTATGAATTACATCTTGGATTTTGGTGATAGGGTTGTTTGGCCACGTACTTCTTAATACCCTGGGATGAAAAGGCCTTATGCAAAAGCAGATTATATTACATTACATCAACAACACTTCTTTTTAAACTGACATTTAATGAGCATCTCTATCAATAAGGGCCTTTTAAAAGCTCTCCATAAAATGTTGTGAAAAATGAGAACACTTAAAATACAGACAAACAATGAGCTCCATTCAGACAGCTTCTTCACACTATTTCTCCAGTACTGTGGATCCCAGCGGAGGACGCTCGCTTCCTCCAGTGGGTTGGCACATACTCGCTGTATTGATGGTCTGATTATAAATATAGACTGTGGCAACGAGGACTCACAAGAGGAATCCATGTGTCCCTATGGGTTATACATAGATGTCAGACCCCATCCACACACAGCGACGAAGCCCTGGAACCGGGTAGTGAAATGCTATTCCCGACGAGACCAGACTCCTCTGCAGAACAGCTGTGTCCTTGTTTCACAGGACTTTATAAAGTAAGTCCGGAGAGATGTTTAAAAACTGGTTTCCTAATCCCCACGAATTTCTGAAATAGCTACTTTCCAGGTAGAATAAACTCTATCCACTGATCTTAGCAACATGCCTTTACAACATAAGAATATGGAGTATAACTCTGTCTGAACCTTAAACCTGGAACTGGCTATGTGATATTTTGTGTAGAGAGTACACTTCTGTGGGAGTGTGTCTGTCTGTGTGTGTGTGTGTGTGCACGTGCGTATACGTGCATTTGTAGGTGCACATCGTACACCTGCTTGCTGTGCATTTCAAAAACCTTTTATCTTAATGACCACCCAACTGTTCTGGAAAGACAGTGCTGCCCTTAATGGTACAAAGTCATGTCATTTGGAACCTGAGTGGGAGCCAGGAGACGTGTTTCACTGAGTCAGAGGAGAACCCAAGATGACATACCGGCCCTTCTGAGTTTCTAGTCAATTTCTCTTAATTGGAGCTCTGTGTCCCTGGTTACCCCTAATCATTACCTTTAGAATGTGTTCTCAGATTTGAAAAATGTCCAGACACTTGGATATTGACTTTTTGAATTAACCACTTCAGAGCTGAATTTCACTTTAATAACAGCAGATAGCTAATGGGTGGGACGTGATCCAATTAGGAATGAAAAAAATCTATAGGATGTCCCTGAATTTCTTCTAAAAAGATAAAAATGTAAAAAGTATACATTTGCCTAAAAATGTATGGGCAATGCACTCCGAGTTCAGAGTGACAACATTTAGAGTGGGAAGTCCATAGTGTGATCAAGCAGAAACAGGTCCCATGGCTGCTTCCTGTCAGGGTCTGCTTTGTGTCTTTGGTTGGATGGTTGGTTGGTTAGCTTTCAAATTAACATCATTGCCTTCGCCTTCCCCTTTTCTCTCTCCTCAGCCTTGAATGAGAGGATAAAGCAGCACTGACAGGCGAGTGTGCTCTGGCCTTGTAGGGCCCACGGCAGGAGTCCAAACGGAGGCCTCTGTGCCTTGTATGTAAATATTAGCATGAGACAGTTTACAAAACATGTTCTAGCCCTTCCCTTAGCAAGTATCTTGCTAACAACAAAACAGTTTTAAATATAAAATCTATTATTAAAACTGAAATATCAAAAATAACCAAATTTAATATTGTACAGGTCTAGTTGTTCAGTTGACTGGTTGCCAGAATTTGGATAACTAAGTAAAAATACATATACTTTTAAAATTATTGCATATTTAGTTCAAAAAAATCATTTGTCTTCTCATTAAAACACATACTTTGACTCTATTGACTTAAAGTATTAAAAATTAAGTTATTGTGTCCCAAACATATAAAGTATGACTATACTTTAATCAAAAACATAAAACAAAGCAAACCTAGAATATAAAAATTAGTGTTCATATTTTTAAAAAGTTTTTTTGTTTTTTCTAATTTGAATAACATCAAAATTAGTTTGAGAATTATATTTTGAATTGTACTTAAGAAGTATAATGCCCTAATTTATTTAAGGAGCTTAATTATAATTAAGCCTCAAAATATAAAATGATTACTAAATAAACCTTTTATTTTCTAGAAATGTAACTAAATTTTATTAAATGGTTTCATAAAACTCAAAGTAATCCCAGTTCTTTGGAGAGAGGGACAATCCCAGTGTAAAGAGCCCAGCTCTGGCCTCACACATATTTTGTACAGGAAGAAATGAACATATCGAGTGGTGTGTCTTTACGGACGCTGTTAAGCACTCCTACCACTGAAATGCACCCTGCCTGCCTAGGCAGTGTGTGACTTACACACATCAGGAACATGAACCACAAACCTTCCTGGCCTGCGGTTGCTCTGAGGTCAGTCAGCTGACCGAGCACGGCTCCTCCTAGGGTGCCAGTGGTGGGCATTTCAGGACTTCAGTCAGACTGTGCCGGCCCCGAGCACAGGATTCCGAGTCACAGGGCCTTCCTGTGTTCTCCAACCAATGCAGCTTTCCACGCAG
Source organism: Dolichotis patagonum (assembly GCA_004027295.1). Lineage (NCBI taxonomy): Eukaryota > Metazoa > Chordata > Mammalia > Rodentia > Caviidae > Dolichotis > Dolichotis patagonum. The sequence continues at coordinate 68,032 of PVJX010002133.1, read as the reverse complement.
ACTCTCCAAAGTCCAGAATCCATATGGGCCTTTGTTCTTGTGGATCTCTGCTTGGCGCAGGCCTCTGGAGAGTCTCACGTGGATTATCAGAGTCATCTCCTTACTGGTCAGCTTTCTTCTAGACTCAGTTTCTCCATGTGGCTCATGAACACGCTGTACCGACATATAGCCACATTTTTGTTATTTTAAACTCAGATTCTAAGGTCACTTGTGAGTAGATGAGATGATATAAATGAATAAACACACACTCAGATACACCTGTGCCTAACCATCTTCTCAGCCTCCTTCACCCAAGGTTCACCACACCAAAGCTAGGAGTTCCCAACGTGGCAGAAAGTGTAGTTCATTGCCTGAACCCACCTACTAACAAATGAAGAGCATTCCACACAGAAATATTACTTCATCATCAGTTATCATCATTGCATGGCTGGGCTAGGCTGCAAATCACAAAATGATAGCTGATGCTAGACTGAATATGCATTATGTGCTGGGCACTCTGCTATGAGCCCTATCCATATTTCTCATGTGATCCTCCCCTTTCTCTTACAATTGGATAATATAATTAAGCTTCCTTGAAGAAAAAGGGCTGAGAGTTTGGAAGAGTTAAGTTGCCAGCCTAAGGTCACATAGTGGGGAAGCAATAACAATGGGAGTTAAACTCCGGTTGTCCAACATCAAAGCCTGCATGCTTAAACATTATTCCAGCCGCCGTGGCTGTGTGTTGTAGAGAGGGGGGAAGGTCAGGGTCTATAGAAAGCTATGGCGAGGAAAACCAGATCAGCTACCATATTGTTCTCTAAGGAACGCAACCACCAATCCAGTGTAAATCCAGAGGGCAAAGTAGCCTGTGACTTTTTTTGTCTTTGATTTGGACCAATGTCAGATGGTGTCAGAGAACAGAATCTGAGGGGCAATATTTGAAATGCGCTTGTTGGACCAAAAGGAAGCCTAATGGATGACAGAAATAACTGTATCAAGCACCTACTGTGGGCTAGGTTTTCACACCCTGCTCATTCAGTTATGGAAACATACTGGCAATACAAGTATGGGACACATACTTTCAATGAGAGAAATGGTTTCTCCCATTTCCAAAATGAGAAAAAAGGTTATGGAAATGTTTCAAAGAATACATAGGTGATAACACATGGAACTCGGAAGAAGAATACGAGTTAGCTTGACTTCAGAGCTGGGGCTCTCCTTATGGAGTATATCACATTGCTTCTCTCCTACTTACCAGATGCAGGTAAAGAACTAAATGGTAAAACAGAAGCACAGAGTCTCAGCTATACACTCTCCCATTAAATAATGTGTATAAAATGCCTTTCAGGTCGTGTGGGAAGATCTTGACTCATGTGACATGTGGATGAGCAAGCAGGGCTAATTAATTCCGGAAGTTTCCCTGGGTGGGGATCAAATCCTGTGCTTCCAACTGAGGTTAAAGTTGATTCACAGACAGCTGGGTTTGAGTTCCAGGACAAGGGCCTCAGGAATGCGGTAGGTTAAGGCCAACACACAAGGAATTTTGTCCTGTTGTTGGAGCTTTCCTGGGCATGAGCAGCTCACTAGAGCTAAGAGTGAGGCCATTGTAAGTCTCCTAAACTGGAAAGTCCTTGACAGTCTTGAAGTTGTGCCACTCAGTGTGACTGTGACCACACCTGTCCTGAACAGAAGTAAGTGCTTAGAGAAGATGGGACACCGCATCACCAACACGCAAGGGTTTAATGGGAAAACCACCAATTACAGATCAAACAAACAATTCTTTATGGGGAAGAAAAGATTGGGATTATTAATTAAAATTATAAGGATCAGAAATGAAAATGGGGCTTAGGGAGCATTGCAAACACGATTTCTATGCAGGCGTGAATAGGAAAGGCATAAGCACTTGCCTCTATAAGCAAAAGTCTGCCAGAGGGCTGATTCAGCTGCTGAGTTGCCCACAGCTGTCTGGGATGTTCTTTTTTTTTGAACTAGGATTATTCTTCATAGAGCCAATCTGTTCCTCTGCACTCTTTGCAATCTCAGTATGAATTGTCACCCCAAGGTCAGAATTATGAAGATTTCCTGACTCACACTTCCGTGATCTTGACAAACAAGGAACAGAGCAACTGTAAAGATGGGGAGATGTCCCTGGCTTTTAGAGAGTGTCTAATTGAGTGGTTTATGGAAAGAATATAGAGTTTTGTGTATTTTGGGCTAGAGGACACAGAATTCAAATGGCAGCCATCCACTCTTTCATTTCACCGATGTATTTGGGTATCTACTATGTGTGAGATGCTACAAAAAGTAAAACAACAAATAATATTCAAATCCAGAGATAGAGGTGAACAACTAGTGATCAAACAGAAAGCAATGAGTCAGGCAAACATTCTTACTGTTTTGCTGCTTTCTTAGCAAATTGAATTGTTTCCCCCTTTAGATTTATTAAGATGCAAGCTCCTCTCTGTCTTCCCTGCTCTGTTCAGCTGAATATGATTTCAGTGGATCCTTCCGATGCTCGAGATTCCTCCATGAAAAGTGAGCTCTATTATAATGTGTCCTGGGCACCAAACTATGACCACAGATGTTTTTGAAGCTGTGGCTGTGTTCCGAGGGTGGCTTAAGTGCTCCTTAAGGTAATACACGGGGCACCAGACCTGAAGATGTTTCAGTGGTCCTCACCTCCTGGCATCACTCCTGGGAGGAGCCCTCTCCCATCTTGGACTGGGGTGGTCTCTGCATCCAAGGGAAGATTGCAGAAAGGACGCTGTGCCAATTCTGAATTTGGCTCTACAACACTGGGGCTTCTGCCTCTAGTGCTCCCTCTCCAGGGTCACTCAGCCTGCAGGGGCATCATTCCGACCCACTTGGTAAGAAGATGAAGCCTCCCAGGTACAACCTTGGGGGCATCTAGGAGAAAATGCATCTGCTCTGATCGAATCTGGCATCCTGCTGGGAGATGGCCACCACGTTGTGAGCCAAGCCCTTCCAAACCCTTCCTAGATGCCTGATCCTCAGAAACTGTGCAAGACTATAAGTACTTGCTGGTTTAAACTCTAAGTTTGGTGCAATATGTTAAACAGCAATCTGCAGTCAATACAAGGGTGTGGATCATTTTATTATTTTGGAGATTGCATTCACATAAGACCAGACACATACCTGTGGAACACTACTTTAAATGTTTGACCATTGTATGCACAACTCACAAAAGATGTACAACTTTTCCATCTCCCCAGAAAGTTTCCTTGTGCCTGTTTACAATTAACTCTTATCTCTCATCAGAAAAAAAAAATCACTATTTTAGTTTCTATCACCAAAACCAAGTTAAGTGTAGCTGTGAGTGTCATCTAAGTGGAATTGTCCTGTATGTATTGTTTTGCGTCCCACTTACCATAACGACATTTTAGAAATTTACTCATACTGTTGCATGTATCGATCATTTGATCCCTGTTATTTTACTGTGGAGTAGTATCTTAGTCTAGGAATATACAATTTGTTTATTCATATTACACTCCTTGTTAATGGTTTGTGTCTAGATCCCCTCATCAAAGTTTCATGCAGTTTTATATGGCGCTTTTTAGAGATACTGAATCTAGACTGTGTGATGCTGGGATTAAGGGTGGGGAATTACTGGATCAGTCCACTGATCGGATTGACACCACCCTCATCCTGGTAGACTGGATACAATATAAAGGACAGAATGAGATCTCTCTCTGTCTCTCTCTCTATCTCTGTCTCTGTCTCATTGCTTTTGTTGTCTTCTACAGCCATGAACAGTTCTGCCAAGTGTTACCCTGCCTTGAAAACAATTTGAATTGAAAGCTCTACAAACTGTAAGCTAAATAAAACTTTCCTGCATTAATTTGTGGGTATCAAGTATATTGTCTTGGCAATGAGAAAAGTAAATAAGACATTCTTTTTTAAATTTTATTTTAAAGGGGGTAAAATTAAACACAACAAAACAGAACAGAACAGGACATAAGACAGCACAAATTTCAAAGCTAGACAACCAGAGATCTTCACTATCTGTCATATTGTGTCTTGTTTTCTTCCAAATGGTTGTCCATATCTTTGCATACGGGGAGTTCATACTAAATAACATAGCCAATCTTTTCACAAGATGTGTAGATCACTGCCTCCCACTTGCTAAGGGGGGGGGACATGGGACAGGGGACAGGACGACATGAGATTCTCAGCCCGCATGCCAGCAGGCTCACAGCCACCCCCCAAAGAGGGGAGGAGTTCCTTGTTCTCCCGGCACCCCAAGTCAACCACATGGTGCAGGTCCCGAGGCAGCAGGGTCTCTTTCCTTCGGGCCGCCGAAAGTCTGCCACATTCACCTGCTATTTCTTTCTGATGATTTGACCATTACACTTCCAAAGTTCTGAAATGGCGAACAGACCACAGAAAGAATTCTCGTTAGGCTCCTGTTTGAAACCAGCAGCTATAGCAATCTGCTGGCCTTGCTTCAGGGCCATATGCTGTTGCTTCTTGCTTTTTGCCCTGGGGTGGCGGCAGCTTGCCAGACCACAGCCACTTACCAGGGTGGCAGGCTGGTTGCTGGTCTGCTCAGCGCCCTAAGTTCCAACATGGCGCGCATCTCAGGAAACGCTGTTGCTTCTTGCTTCTTGCCCTGGGGTGGCCGCGGATTGCCAGACCCACTAAGACATTCTTATTAATGAACATTTGGAGGTTTTTTTTTTAAATTTTAGATTTCAGGAAATATCACAAAGAATCAACAACTGGGATCCTGGTTTATTAAAAAGCTTTTTCACAGCCAAAGAAATCACCAACAGAATAAAGAAACAACCCACACTGTGGTTAAAAAAATTTTGTTATCTGTTCCTCAGACAAAGGGCTACTATCTAGAATATATAAATAACTCAAAAAAATCAGACCCTTCAAATATAAAGACCCACTCCAAAACTGGGCATTTGAAATGAGTAGACACTTCTCAGACAAAGAGGTAGAAATGGCAAATAAATATATGAAAAAATGTTCATCCTTCTCCACTGTTGGTGGAAGTGTAGACTGGTGCAATCACTGTGGAAATCAGTGTGGAGATGCCTCAGAATGCTAAAACTAGAGATTCCATTGACCCAGCTACTCCTCTTCTTGGTATCTCCCCAAAAGAATTAAAAGCATCCTACCACAGCAATAGATGCATAGTTTGTATCAACAGAGTTTATAACAGCACAGTTTATAACAGTTAATTTTGGAAACAGCACAAATGCCCATCAGCTGATACATGGATAAAGAAGTTTTTTTTAACACAGTGGAGTACTACTCTGCCACTAATGAGGATAAGCTTGAGACATTTCTAGCTAAATAAATACATTTGAGATCATACTCTTAAGTGAAATAAATTGGACAAACCTTTAATTTTTTTTCTCTCAAGTTAGCTATTTTGAATAAGGCTGCTACCCTTATAGAAATCTTCTTTTTGGACATAGTTCCCACTTCCCCTGAGTACATTTTCAAGAGCAGAAATGCTAGTCAATATTAGAGATGTGTAATACAGTTGATAATAGGGATGTTACAAGAAGCCAACAAAGATTTCTCCAAAAAGTGTATTTCATTGTGCACTCCATTTTAGTAACTTATGACAGTCCAGTTACTTCCCATTCTTTTCAGAGTTTGGCAGCTCTGTCCCCACGGGGTCCTTGGGGTTGAACCCAGGACCTTGAGCATATCAGTCATTTGTCTATCACTGAGCCACAGTGAACTCTTTCCTAATCACCATGTGCTATATTAGCCCAGGGTCCACACCTAAAGCCAGCCTTCCCCTCCTGTGCCCTTCTCTTCTGCTCAGTCCTGCTGCCTGCCCTTGCTACCACTGCTGGTTTGTATCCCCATTTTTGTTTCAGATTCAACAAACCTTTCCCTGAAAACTGCTACAGAATCCAAGTCTACCTGAGACCCTGCATTGGGCTCTTAATACAAGGAAATAATAAAAAATAAGAGCAGTAGCAGGCTGGTAAATATTCAGCAAAGGGCTTTCTGGAAAAAATAATTAATTTTTAAAGTTTTGCTTGAGGGACTAAGTTTATTGGACCTCCATTTGTGTTACTCATTAAAAGAAATCCTTACATTTTTTATTTTCCATATTCGTGGCTGCCATGTAGGTCTCCATTCTAAGAACCTCCAATTTAAAGTATAAATCCTTCCCCTCCCCCCCAAAAAAGATGAAAGGGGGGCTGGCCCAAAGACATGATGCTAGCAATGCAATTATTTAACCAAGCTGAAATGAGTTTGGGCAAGGTTTTGCAAACTGCCCTCTCCATTGACTTCAGTAGATATTTACGGGGCATAAACCACACACTAAGTAGTGCCAGTCACCTGGTGATATGGAAAAGAAAGAAGAAGAGGAAATACATACTTTGGCCATAATGAACTATAAACTTTATACTGGGCGTATGTGTATGAGTAAAGGGAGAAAAGGAATTAATTTTCCTGGGAGGGCAGAAAGATGTCAGTTTAGGTATCTATTGGCTATGGGGGTACTATGTGAGGAGTTACAACATTGCTGCTGTTACACTAGCAGTGAGTAGGCGATCACATAGGAAATACACACAGAACTGAACACTCTACGAGCCACACTCATCAGACACTTTGCCTGCATCAGTTCATCGCCTCCACGTACTGAACACAGGACACAGGGGCTGGCGTTATCTCCACCTCACAGGTAAGGAAGCAGAAGATGGGTAGGTTCAAGCACTTTACCCAAATTCCACAGCTCGTAAATGGCAAGGCTAGAATTCAAACCCAAGTCTATTTGATTGCAGACTGCAACTCTCAATGTCCACACCTGAGAAAAAGAAGCTTCATGGCATCAGGGTAGGGACAGGATGAAGGAAGGCCACCATTATTGAGCTGAGATGATGCATCAGCAGGCCACCGTGCACTCCATATTGTATCTCACTTAGACACACGCCAGTGTGCAAAATGGGTACATTCAGCAATACCGGGTGACCCAACCACACCCGTGCATACTGGCTCATGCAACGCAGTCGTCTAGGAATAGGATTAACATCTCCTGATACTGTCAGAAGTAACTCAGGTTGGCCAGCACATTACACGGTCACTCTAGCCAATACTTCCATGTAACGCTGTAGCAAACTGTATCCCTCTACAGAGGAAACCATCAACCGAGTGAGAAAACAGTCAGCTCTTCAGTTGGTCCATCTTGTCATCTGTCTCCGTCTCACCATCCAAATTCCATTCACTCAGCAATGCATTTGCTCATGCTTTTCATCCCTTTATTATGTGTGATGGTTCTGGACCTCATGCATCTTCAATTCTGCTCCAGCCAATTTGAGTTCATCACAAAGCAACATAAGTAGGAGTCAGAGAATCCCCTGCTGCTGGTATGGACAAGCTGCAGGCTCCTGCTGGCAGGAAAATGAACTAACCCTCCCCTCCAGCCAGCAGCCATGGGAAGGAAACAGGAATGTGAGACAACAACGTTTGAGATCACCGACACTGCAAATATCCAAGGCCTTTATAGACACATTGTCCTCAAGAAAGTAAGTGAACCCCAAAGTGTCTGCAAAAGTGTCGCAAAGTTATGGCTAGCTCTTTTATATGTCTTTGCCAGGGAGTTTCAGCAGATCAGGATTGTACCTCATGCTATCAAGGCAGAAAAGATAAGAAAATAAGAAAATATTTAGGACATAAACCAAGTTAAAGCTGCGTGTCACAGCAGGAGTGGTCACACAGGCAGCCCTTCAGCACTTTCACGCTCTTTCTCACCCATCTGCTTGTGTGACACGAGGCAGGTGGATCAAAGGCAAGGGGGGCAATGGACATCACTGTAATCTCAGCTGTTCCCTCCCTGGGTTGCTGAACTCACAAGACCTGGGCTTCCAAGGTCTGGCAAAGAGCTGCACTGTGGACTGGAGGAGATCATAGAGGTAAAGCGCCCAGAGCATGGTATGGACTTGTGGCTGTCTTGCCATGCACGATATTTCATACACCGAAGACACTACCATCCTGGCTCCATTTAACAGACGTTAGCACTGAGGTTTGGGGTTCAAGGGACTTGCCCAAGGTCATGGCTAGAAGAAGGTAGTTGTCTGGTTCAAAATTTTTACTTCCACGAAGTACTGTGTTTTTCAATGGAATCTTTGGTTTTGAAGTTGTATTTCTACACATGTCAGATGTCAAAATAAGGAGAAGCATTCAGGGAGGTCTTTTCTTTGAAATCTGCCTTTGATCTTAACACAAATTGCCCTGCTATTTTCAAATGGAATAACTTTGCAAAATGCTTTTTCCTCAGAAGCCTGTGATCAAACCTCACACTTCTGTGAAATAATTGCTTTAGAGCTTAAGACTGCTGATGCATGCTTGAGTTCAGACAGCTGGTAAGTAAAGGCTGTTTCTGAAGCTATGATCAGTCGCCATGTCTCTTGTAGATGGGCTGAAAGGGTTGGTATCACCGTCTTGTGGCTTCTCTAAAATGCCCTATGTCTTATCTTGGGCTGATGGCAGCAGAACATGCTGGATAGGCAGCCTGTGGAGCCACACACCTGAATCCTTTCACTGTGCCAAAAACAGATGAAGGGACACTTGTCATGACTACCCCATGACTATTGTAATGTGAAGGTGAATGTGGCAATCTTTAGAGTCCCTTTCACCTTGAATACACTAACTGTGTCACTCTGTGCCTCTGGCCCACACCACTTTATTGTTGACCTCATAAAACTTTGATCAGATCTGGGGTTTCCTGTAATATCAGGGTTTCCTGTTCAAAACTAAACTGAGGTGAACTAAGACCTAACCTGTTCAAGGTCTGTGTTCCTAAGCCCCTGTTCTTGGTACCAGATGACGATACTGGCCCAGGGATATACCTGTTACTAGTAGGTTCTCAGGCCATGGTTGCGGATGTACCTGGTCTTTGCTTCCTGCAGCTACCCGTGGACCTCTCTAAGCAGAAGAACCTGTAAACAGGGGCAGGAAGGATACAGAAGAGGTGAAAACAGCTTAGGGGACAGAAGACAGAGGAAGTGGGGGTGGGGATGGCTAAAGGGAACAGGACAAAATGTAAAGGTCCTAAAGCAGAAGGGGAGTGATACCCTGCACAAATCAAAGGGCAGTGGCAGAGAAAAATGGAAAGCCAGACAGCCCTGAGGGACTGAGAGGAGGCTGCAAGGGGTGGAGCTGGAGAACTCAGGCTAAGAGGGTTTCTAGGACAGTTAGATAAGGATTTTGCATCACGTCCTGAGCGTATTCAATCATTCGACCCACCAATCACTCCACTGAAAATCCCTAACAGAACTGCAAACATTTCATTATTTTTTATCTTCAAAGGAACACGCACTAATTGATAAGGAGCTGGTCAGGGGAGTCAGATGGAAAACGTCTTGGGCTTCTCTGTGAGTGGCAACCGTCCGCCAGCGCCCCATCTGTGTTTTCATCTCTGTCCCTGGAGGCCATCACTGCTGTCCTTGAATATCAAAGCACACTCAGAATTGCATTTCATTGTCAAATGATCACATCCAGATAATTATATTATGGCTTTTAGGGACATATGATCAAGTATTATAATACATCAAGGAGAGTCTTGAAGAAACTAACTTTCAATCTCTGCTCAATTCTATTTCCTCAACCCTGTCTTTTGCTTAGGGCTATAGAAATATGCTGTGCTCCTAACATATCACAGACTTTTCTATCCTTTTATTCTTTTTCATTAGCTTCAAAATTGAATTTTACTTTTTTTTTTTTTTTTTTTTTTTTTTTTTTTTTTTTTTTTTTTTTTTTTTTTTTTTTTTTTTTTTTTTTTTTTTTTTTTTTTTTTTTTTTTTTTTGCCTTTTTGAGACAGCATCTTGCTATGCAGTTCAGGCTGGACTTGAACTCACTCTGTAGCCCAGGTTGGCCTCAGATTAACAATGATCCTCCTGCCTCAGCCTCCTGGGTACTAGGATTTAAAAATAGATTTTTAAAAATGCTCAAAAGGTATTACTGTTTTCAACAATGATCTTTAAAAGATAACAGAAACAAACTGATAAAATGAACTGACCATGAGGACTCTCGGAATATTTTGGTCCTGGGTTTGAATTCTTACTGTACTATGTGATCCTAGAAAATTTTATGTCTGAGCCTTAATTTTCATAAACTGAAAATTATAGTAATACTTATATGTCATCGTTGTGAAGACTATATAATAGTTATAAATATAAATCTAGGGATTGGAAGAAAAAAGAAGACAAGGAAGGAGGAAGAAAAGAGGGAACAGAGGAGTCAAGGAGGAGGGAAGAGGTTTTAAAATATCAGTAAAAATCACTTTTGTTGAGTGGGTGTGGTGGTGCACGCCTGCAATCCCAGCATTTGGGAGACTGAAGCAGGAAGATTGCTTCAAATTCCAGGCCAATTTGGACTGCAGAGTGAGATCTGATTTTAAACAAATAATTTTGGAAACTGGGTGTGATGGCACACACCTATAATCCCAGTACTCTGGGAGGCTGAGGCAGGAGGATACTGAGTTCAAATTTAAATTGAGAAATTTAGAGACTTAACTGAGACTGTCTCAAAATCAAAACCAAAAAGAAGCAGGGAGTATGAAAATTAAGTCTAGCATGAAGGCACTGGGTTCAATCCCCAGTGAAAGAAAGGAAAGAAGGAAAGAAGGCAGGAAGTCAGGAAGGAAAGAATTGTTATAAAATCATCTAATTCTTTTCTCTTACAGTTTTGTGACCCAATAGCCAAATTCCTTTTTGAGGTTGCTGGCCTTCCAGAAGTACTATCACTCTGGGACACTAGACATGTGATACTTTACAGCCTGCGGTAAGAGACGCAATCAGGAAGAGCACGGGGCGGAAGAGAGGCGGGCCAGGGTAGATGCCACTCATTGGTTCATTCACTCATCACCAGATACTGATTGGGCATTGACGTCAGAAGAGCCACTTTAAAGGGGCCACTTTCCTTGTGGCAGCATTAGATTAGAAATCTGTCCTGGTAACACAGGAAGTTATTCTGAAGTGAAGGTTTAATAGCTGTGTTTTCAGATATCTGACTTTCCTCGTAAGAAAGTCAACTGAGTAGGAGTCTCTCTCTCTCTCTTTTTTTTAAATGATAGTATTGACTTCCAGCTTTCTGAGCTTGCTGCTTAAAATTCACAATGATGTTAACCCCAGGAAGTTATTTTAAAATAAGCATAATCTACTTGCTCTGCAGCTGCAGATGTGGGGATGCCACGGCAAAGTGCCACCTGACTGGAATAAGGACAGTAAGAGTGCACAGAGCGCACCCCCTCCGTACCTGGCATGTGTTCTGGGTGTCTGTCTGCGCAGGGTTTTGATAGTGTGCCCTTCCAAGCTACAAGTGGAAGCCCCAAGCTCCCGGACCACATCTCCTACTTTTTCTCCGCTGCTGGCACAATGGTGGGTTGAACAGCAGTGCCGAGTGCTGTATGTGGTTCCACAAAACCTTCCACACTCCTCTTGCGGATCTGAAGCTGTAAGACTGGGTGGGTCTGAATGCTAGTTTTGCCAAGCAAGTCACTGATTTATGGTGTCTTGAGGGAAGGAGAAGACTTAACAGGGATTCATGCAGTGGAAAAGCATTCCTGATCTTTCCATGAGAGTGGAACCCTGAAATCCCGTCGGTGTCATGCATCTGGGGATAAAATGACAGACAAAGCACAGTCCTTTCTCTCAGGAATACTACCAGGGAAGACAGGCAGCACAGTTCAGCCACCTCTTACTGGTGGTAGGTACATCCCAAGACTCCCAACTGACCACTGAAACCATGGATAGTAAAGAAAACAAGAAAGTTGAACAATTATAATAATGCAATATAATAAAAGTTATATGAATGTAGTCTCTCTATCCCTAAAAATGTCATATGGTGTATACTTACCTTTCTTCTTGTGCTACTGTGAGGTGATATAATGCCTATGTGCTGAGATAATCAAGGGGAGCTCTGTAGACATTATGATGGAGAGTTAGGCTGCTGCATAAGGCTCCGTTGAACACAAGTCCTGCAGTGGTCAACTGCAGTTGAACACAATGGTCAATTGGATATCAAACATGGCTACTGAGTAACTAACAGGTGGGTAACATATACAGGGTGGGTACATTGGGCAATGCATGATTCCTCTTTCAGACAAGATGGACTGGTATACTGTTAGATTTCAACATATTACTCTGAGTAATGCACAATTTAAAACTTATGGGTTGTTTATTTCTGGAAGTTTTCATTTTATGTTTTTAGACTGTGGTTGACCTAAAAAACCCAAAAGTGGCCCGCCTCCCTGGCTTGGGCAAGCATCAGCCACCCCAAGGGGAGAACAATCCAGTGTCTCCCGAGATCCATGCCATGTTGGAACTGGGCGCTGGGAAATCAAGCAACCAGGTCGCCTCCTTGGTAAGCAGCCATGAGTGTACTGGCACATGGGCTGAGAATGAAACATCCCATCCTCCCCTATTAGCAAATGGGAGCAGAGGTCTGAGCATCTCTTGGGAGGTTGAACATATGCAATATAGCAAATAGGGGGGACTTCCTTCTACCACCTCTTTGAAGGCAAATATTGTTATCACTGTTTTGCTTTGTTCTGATTAATTGTATTGCTCTATTCAATATTCTGTTTTGATAAGTTCTATAATGTTCTGTATTTGGTTTGACTTTTCTATACCTGATTGAAAGGACAACTATTGTGAAGATAATGAGATATACTATGGTGCCTATTACTGTTATTCCGGTGACCTGTTGTGACATTCTGTACCAATTGCACTGTACTGTCTCAATTGCTACCTTCTTTCTTGCTCTGTTGTATTTCACTACCTTCAAAATAATAAAAAATTAAAATAAAAAAACCAAAGCCAAGGAATCTAAAAACTGAAAAGGGAGCCTACTGAATATGATTAAATATAATAAAATACTATGTGTAGGAGAGAAAAAGAACAGGAATAGATGCCTGACCCAAAGGAAAGAGTCACTGATTCCATCTAAAGAAGTGTTGAAAGTCAAGAAAAAACATTCAAAGGAAATGAAATGTTTACTATAGACTGTGCATCGATCAATGGGCTATATAATATCTTATCATTATATGCCAGGGTGAGAGTGAGTGGGCAGTTGTAACATAAGGTAAAACTGTCCAGTTCATTTTTAGAAGCAATCCTGCTCCAGAGAAAGTTGTCCCACCGAGGAAATGGCTCCCACACTGTGTGTAGCAATGCCTGTGTTGGAAGTCCTAGGTTCAGAGATTTCTACAGTACAAAACCAACAGAAAGGCAGATGCCTGATTTGAGAGATCCTTCAAAAGAAAGCTTAGCCTACAAGTCAGTGTTTACTGATACCACCAGTCCATGCTTCAGAAATATTCCTTCTTTCCTTTAAAAAGTCATTATTATCTCCTTTCAGCCTTGAAATTGCTGAGCCTTCCCTTAATAAGCATGCATTCCTTTTGCAAAGCTATTGATATTTCAGATAACATGTGGTTTAAAAGGTAGTGAAGGAGCCAAGGTGAAGGACAGAGAATAAACAGAATCCACAAACAGCACTGTTCCAACCCAATGGAACAGAGAGCGCGACTGTTTAGCTCATCGGTGGAGCAAAGCTCACCTATCAATCATGCTCTGGAGACAAGTATTTCAGCTGAGTTTAGCAAGACTAAACTCATGAATGCCATTTTAAGCTTCCAAACAGCATTACCACAAAGGCAAGTGCATTTTATTTTTAAGTTCACTTAAAGGGAATTTAGAAGACATCATTGAAAACTATCTGAGGAGTAGCTGAGTTTAAAAAGTGGTCCATAAATTGAATTTCAAAACAAACAAACAAACAATACTAGGGATAAATATGAAGGACTGAAATTCTTACTTGAGAATGTCATAATTTCTAAAACATCCAAGATCAAGCCATAAGTGCTGAAAAAGTATGGGTGTTTGCAATTACTTGTATTAGTATTTAAATATATAACTCTCAGGTCTTTTTATCCAACTTTACCACTCTGAAGCACAGAAATATTTGTGTTTCCTATTTAAAGTCTATACAAGGATTATATTGTCTATCTCAGACTTTTTTAGCAGTCTGTTGAAGAAGTATGTGTCTAGGTAAATGTGATATTAATGCAAAAACAGTGCTAACCAAATGCTTTCAGTGATATCTAAAGCAATGTACCAAGACAGAATCACTTGGTTCTATAATTTTCAGACTATGTGCTTGATAGTCTTTTCTTTATTCTTAAGCTCTTTCTTCAAAGTCAGCCAAGGAGATGATGAAAAATCACTTTCTAAATCACAAGTTCACTTTTAAAGTGTCCTTTCTATATAAGCCCTATTCTTTATTCACCATGAAATATGTCATTCAGCCTTTGTTGGCCTGGTATTTCCTTAGACCATTATTGGAAATATTCCTGGAGAAGTGATATAAATACTTTAACCTTGATCCACTGATAAAAAGTCATTGCTCAGCTTCTCCAAAATGAAATCTTTGTTTTTGTTTTCCCCTGTATGCATCCTGCAATGTTTCCTTTAATTAATTAAGTTTTATTCTATACTCTTCGGCTCTTTCATAATTGTCAGTTTGGGAGATCTAATATTTATAGGGAAGAAAATCAATTAGAAAGATTTGCATTGAGTATCTACCATGAACTAGATAGTTTGCTAATAGGTAGTGATGCAAACTATAGGCAAGTCCTGATTCTTTCTTCTTTTTATCACACTTCTGTCTAATCCATTGGTCAGTCTTATTTAGTGCAACACCAAAAAATTTCAATTGTGTCTGGTTTTGTCCAATTACTTCTGCTATTACCATTACCTTTTTCTGGGAATGCTACAGTGGTTTCATACCTGTTTATTTTCATTCTTGTCCACCTGCAACTCATTTTTAGACATTCAATTTCTTTCAATGTCTTCCAATCAATGTTGTAATGAACTCCAGGCATTTGTCCCTTGTAGCATGTTGTAGGATCCAGCCACACCCCCTCAGCTTTTCCCAATTTACCTCACTGAAACTGCACATCTCTCTTCAGCTGCTATTTGATGCATCAGACAAATCTTTCCAGAAAATTCTTCCTCTCAGGATTTATACAGGGCTCCTTTTCATCCCTTGGTTCCAGCTTTAAGTGTCCCTGTTCAGAGAACAAAGAATATTTAAAGTTGCCATTCCCTTGTTTCTGTTGGAATGATTAGTTCATTTGCTTATATGGTTGGCTTCTGCTACTAGAGTGTAGGAGTGTAGGTTCTACGAGTTCAGTGATTCTGACTTTCTTATTCATCTTTGTGTTTTACCCAGTGCTCAGAAGAGTACTAATTACATAACAGGTGCTGAAAAATATTTGTTGAAGAAAGGAGCATAGATGTACATCTTCAGTGCCCTGAGTCACCTATCAAACCAAAGTCCTAGAGGGAAGCCTAGCGGGTTCTCTATGGAACTGCTATGGAAGTACACAGCTAGGTTCTCTTAGTCAAAAATTCTTATGACATGAAGAAAGAATTTTATATGAATCCATTTCTGTAGTGCTTTCAGAATTTTTAAATGAATATTTAAATACAGTATCTTATCCTCTTGGTGCAATACTCTAAGTACTTTGATGTTTTTGATTCACATCGTCTTGTTGAATGGCAGTCTACTTTGTGGATTATGGTCACAATGACTGTACCACGTCGCAGGATCTGAAGCATTTTGGGTACAAGTACCCAAGCAGTGGGTCACTGTGAATTGCCAGGAAGAGTGAGAGATGGTTCCAATTCCAGCAACACCAGGAACTTCTGGAACCAAAACCACAAGTTTCCCAATTGCTAGTAGAGACAAAGGTAAGCACAGAGCTCTAAAGCCCAAAAGCAAAACGCTCCTGACAGGTGTAGGACATGTTGCAAGTCAGTCAGCCCATATTTGGCAAAGAATGAGAGAGGCCTGGGCCATGTAAATATAGTTCAGGAAACAGATAATCAAAGAAAGAGGAACTTCCTACAGAAAGGATGATGGGTTCATCAGACGATGAAAACAACGCTGCTGGCCAGTGTGAAGATCTCTCTTGATCAGCCCTACATTTAGATGATGAGACAGGATAATTTACTGGTTATCTAATCTATTATATGGGTTACAAACCACTATCAAGTATTCTCTGCAAACTTAGGAGTAATTTCAGTAAGTAACAAATCGAGGTTCAGAAACTTTTAAGATACGTTTTTCTTGGCAACTGGTACACCTTGAACTCAAAAAGTTTCTTTCAACATCAAATCCAATATTACTATCAACAGAAGATAGAGGCTGGGACTTAAGTTTCCTAAGAATTTCACAATTCCTTCCAACACTTGAAAGAGTAATCTTCATTCACCTTTTGCAAATGAAAAGTCTGGTTTAGAGCACCTTGATAGGATGTTTCAATTTCTGCAAATATAATGTGTTTTCTGAATGCACTACACAGTATTAAATCATGTAGGAGAAGAAAGGAAATCTGGAGGAACTGGGCTGCAAAGGGGAAAAGAATAATTTTAGGCATTTTCCTCCTTCCACTTAAACAGACTGAGGGTTCTTTTTGGCAGAAGGTCTGTGTTTAACCAGTGTTACTGAATATAGAATAATCATGGGTGGGGAGTGTTTGCTTGAGATAAATGTGGATCTCAGGCGCTTTAACAAGTCAAAGCCAAAGTTTCCAAATTGTCAGAAGTTGTGAAAGCCTTGGAGCAGTCTTGTGCAGCGACCAACAGCACAGAGCCAATGCTCCAGGGAGAGGTTAGAATAGCACGGACATGTGCTTCCATTCTGTTCACCGACCGCATTCTCTTTGCCTCCTGAGTGTCTCTCTCAACCCATTAGAGCCTGTCCAAGGGAACAACCCCCAGGAGGCTGGCTCTTAGGTATCTCCTCCACTTCTAGGTCACCCTTTCTACCTGCCAAACAAGGACCGTACCTCTTGCAACTGTGTTTAGGGAATTCTGCCAGATGTAAAACGTTAATGGTTGGACCCTGGGCATTCAATTTTCTTTACACTGAAGAGATTTGTCCTGGAACAAAGCAGACTGTCCCTCCCCCTCCTGCTGTCCCTACTGGTCTGAAAAGCAAGGAAGGACAGGAAGCCCACTCTGTCTCATACAGGCAACTAATTTATCCATTACTAGCTCATTTGCCAGAAACGAAGACGGTGTTCTAAACCTTTCTCTTAGCCCCTGGCATGCCCATGACACCAGTCCTTGGTACAGTGGACCCTCAAGTTATAACCAGGCTGACATATGAACAATTTGGGTTATGACCAGAATTTGAGTTTTAACTTGAGTTATGACCCGAATTCTGATGATTGTGCTTCCTGATAGTCTTCTGAGACTGTTGGGAAATTTAACTCAGAGTTGTGGAGCGAGCATTCCAACTTCCTTACCTGTGTGGGATCAGTTGAGCAATCCTGGCCCAGTGTATCTCAGAGAGATCTGCTGTATGCAGGAGAGAGATTCCGAAGGCTGTGGAGAAGAGCCTGAGCCCACAGTTGACAACCTGAGTTACAACCAGCTTTCGGGAATGCCTTGAGTTTCTTGTCGTGTGGCATGGTAGCTCTCGGCTTATGGCAGCACCATCCTGCCTCAGTTGTTCTATGTCATTCTGCCTGTTATCTTCTCATGCCATTTCTGGTCTGTCTGTGTGTAACTTCTTATAAAGATACAAGTCATTGGATTAAGGCCAACTTTCATCCAGTATGACCTCATATGAACTAATTACATCTGCAAAGACCCTGTTTTCAAATGTAGCTTGAGTGAATGTGAACATTGGTGGAACTAATTTTTGTCTGTGTTCTCTGTTGTCTTTGCCCAACAAGCCACTGGACAGCTTGCCATTGGAAAAGTCTTGTCTAGTAACTTCAGGCCTGCTAAGAAATTATTAACACACACACACACACACACACACATACATCAAAACCTAAAATTCCAGCTGCACATTTTATCTTTGGTTCAGACTTCTTTAGATATAAAATTCTTCTCGGCCTGAGTCACATGTTAAGGTGTGCCAGTTTTCACAAACACTTTAATTTGAATTAATGAAAGTAATTTTAAATTTTGTGTACAAAAAAATGTACCTATTTGCTATGACTAAATAAGAATTTGACCTGCACAATATAGACAACTAATGTTTTATTGAATCATTCAATCTTTCCAGTAACCCAGAAAAAAATTGCTGATCAATTTGGATAGTCAGTTATCTAAAGTATTGCTACTTGAAGTGTGACCCTTAGATCCTAGGCAACAGAGACTTCTAGAAATGCAGAGCTTGCTAGGGATTTACTCAACCCTACTATATGGGCTCTTTCTTGAATGTGGAACCCCTGGGGATCCATTTGTACATCAGCATTTAAAAGTACTACCCCAGGAAAGCCCTTATAAAGTTGGCCTGAGGAATGCTAAGCAGTTTCTTAGAGCCTAGATTATTGGATAGGATGCTAAGGCCAGGTGAGGCATCAGACAGTGAAGAAAGAAACTTGAGAAGTCTTGGGACAGAGCAGAGCAAGAAAGGGGAATGTTAAACCGTAACTATTGTGGAGAGCATACAGTTTAGAGGCTTTGTTCAGCATAGACTGTCATTTCTAATATTTACAACAACCTCATGAGTTCGGTACTCTCATTATTATGATCACTATTTTATAGATAAGAACACTGAAACACAAAGGCTTAGGAATTTGCTTGACACATGAGCAGGCATCTGAACCTAAAGAGTCTGGCTCCAAAATCTGGTTTCATAACCTCTGTTCTGCTTACCAGACAGCAGGTATAGAGGCCCAAACCCACCAGCAACTAAATGCTCTAACACTTGGTTTGGAGTGCATAGCCCTGTCTGAACTTGTATTTCAGACTACATTATTTCGAAAACATAGATAGTCCTGGCATTCATCCATTTCTTTCATCTTAGTTAAGTTCACTGTTTAGAGACTCAGCCTAAAGCCTTCCAGACTCCAGCCTATATACACAGGGCTCTCAGGTGGCCTCGCGCTAACACAGGAACAGCAAGAACCAACCCTGAGTCTGCTACTATCTTCCTGCTTGCAGGCCCTGCCTCCTGAGCATGCCTGGGTAAAGGTGACTAATGCTTATGCTTCTCCACATTTATCCTCTCCTGGGTCAGTGGAATACTTTGCTTTTGCTCAGTGAAACTGTACTTGTGTGTTACATATCATTGGTTAAGATTTTTAGGCAGATGTGGGCTGCCTGATGTGATCCTCAAATGGCCTTAACATTTTACACAATTGTTTGCAATTAAGAAAATCTAAATTGCATTTGGGATGAGAGCTTTATTTTTAGCTTCCTTTGTGTTGTGGGGGAAAGAAAATCACCACAAATGTTTCTGATTTATTTACAGTCAGCTCTTAAAAACATTGCCCTCAGGAAGGATGACTATTTATTTGCCATGTCAGGAATATTTTATTTGATTTCTTTGCAGAGAAAAATCCACACACATTCAATTTTAAACTGACTAGAGTGCCCCAAGATGTTTGCAAATTTCAAAACTCTGTTTCTTTCCAAACATAAGTGGAGCTCTGCAGAGATATTCAAATGGAGATGGAATGTAAAGTCTCAGGAGGAGAAATCAGGTGCAGAAATCAGAAAAATAAAGTTAAATTAAGGAAATTTGTGATTTTTAGCTAAAATATTCATATTGTTTGAGAATCGACTTTTAGGTTGTATCTGAATCATATTCAGATCCAATGACTTTTTATTCACCTTATATTATGTACATATACACATGAAGACTTCTTTTTCAGACAATAATAACCATGCATGGATAAGGTATTTTAGGGCTTTATGTGATCCTAACTTAGGCTGAAACAGGTCAGCAATTACTCTTTCCTCTACAAATGGATAAACTGAGCCACAGAAAGGACACCAAGTTTCCCTTGATTATATGACAAATATAAGGCACAATCAGAGCTAGAAAATAAATGCCCTTAGTTCTTGGGTAACTTTCTTTTTCCCATGATACTCGTTGGCAGGCAGTTTGGAGAAAAGAGACAGTAGAAACATTTGAATGTGTAAGATTTGTCATGGTAAAATTATCACCACAATAAACTATCGAGCCTTTGCAGAAATCTTGATGACTTGCAACAAATAAACCCACTGGTTTCTGTAATCTCTAAAATATCTGCTGTAGTGTATTTCAAAGGATGGTAAACACTGCAGATAAATAATTGCTTCTGACTAGATGACAACTGTCAAGTTTGAAGAAGAAAAAGCTTTCAGGAAGGTGATTTTCCCTTCTCCCCAAATCCCCAAATCATATGGTTGTTTTTGTTTTTGTTCTAAGCAGACAACTTACCGGTAGAATCCTCTATGTGAAGAGAGTCTATATCTGCAGAAAGGAACATCTTAATTACAGAGTCCCCCTAATTTACTGTCAGGTTTCAGCATTCTGGCAACATTTACCATGTGTGGTAGCTGTGGTTTCAGAGGCTAAAATCTCTGTGTCTTTGTTTCATCTCCCCTGTTGTTTTGGGGGTCTCCTGAAAAAAGGCTCAAGGCTTTCACAGTTTTATTAGGAACATTACTGATTTGTTGGCAGGGCATGGAGGAAGTAGAAGCATTTTACAGTCCTGTAATTAAGTGTCAATCTTTTAGTGAGGTTGAGTTAGGTACTTCCCTTCCCTAGCTTGGATAGGCCTCTGGTAAAGCCCCTGTTTGTCAGGCTCTAGTGAATTAGTTTCCCCTACTGAGAAGACTAGTGAATTAGTTTCCCTTGCTGAGAAGAACAGAAATGGCTGCCTTCTCCTCCCTTAGGAGATCATCTTTGCCTCAGTCTTGACAATGGAGGCAAACTCAGGAAAGTGTGGGAGACCCTTTAAGACCCACCCCCTGGAGTTTTTAATTCTCAAACTCATCTACACAAAGCCTCTAGCAGTTTGTCGATTACAGTTCAGGTTATTGGGTTCTGCAGCAACTTCTGCTTCCCTGCACTTCTGGTTTTGGAAAGTTGAAAACCTTTGTGTCCTTCTGTCTTTCTGTAATTTAAGGGCAGCAGCTTGTGACATCAGCTCTCTGAAGGCTCTGAGAAGAGCCACTGATTTTTCAGCTCAATTTATTTCTTCTTGTGGGGACAGGAATGATGACTTCCAAGTTTTTTACCTTTCGTGTTAGAAACTGGTACAGTACTCAGTTTTGTTTTGTTTTGTTTTGTTTTCCTAATGCAACATTTTTCCCTTCTGATTTCACCTGAACCTAGAATCTTCATAAGTGGGAGTTGGGTTCCAAGAACCAATAAAACGCATGGGAATCAAGAATCTGGAGCAAACAAATTAGGTAAATCCCAAGGCAGGTTCCAAACTTTGGAATTGTGTCTCTCTTCCTGAGATTTTGTTTTTCCAAACAGGCCCACTGAGGGCTGCACTGCCATTTTAAAGCCTACGGCTGGATATGAGCAACGCTAACACAGAATGTTCTGTTACGCTCAAAACTGATTTTACACACAGGCCCTCTGTTTAAGACTGCCTCCTGGGAAAGTGACTGAGTTGTTGTTTTCTAGGTGTTGGAGTGCAGCTTGATATATTTGCTCATATTCTTGAGTGAGACTTCCTCAGGGGATTCCAGGAAGATGGAAAAGGAGCACAGTGCATAGAAGTTACAGGAAGAAAATATGGAGTTTTAAGAAAGGTGGTAGAGAGAAAGTATCACTGCAGCCCCCAGATTCCACAACAGACACCTAGGGTTCTACAGAAAGATGAGATGAGGAAAAAGGATGATAGGAAGTTAGAATTTTCTTCAGTCTAATTTAGGGATCTAAAAAAAGACAAAAAGGAGTAGACCCAGTTCTTCCAGGCAGTCCTGCTGGAACATTCATATGCCTCCAAACCACATGAGAATTCTTACAACATTACAGATTCCAATGAAGTAGCTTTGACCCAGGCCCCAAGATCCTGTTTCTCTCAAGCATCCAGGTGATGGTGCCAGCAAAGGGACTAAGATCAAACTTTGAGGAGCAAGGGTCTAACATGACTTCTGAAGGGGAATTTCTCAGCTCTCCATGATGCTTACTTCTTAAGCAACAACTTATTGGCTTCCTGAATTCAATGTGTGCCTTCAGGACGATCCTACTTTTGAAAGGGCAGTTGGTCCTTGTCTTTGTTTCAGGAGGTCTCAATCAGGTCTCCACCACTTGAGACCTCCATAATTAATGGCTTCTTGGAGCTTCTCTACTTTTACTAGTGCTTAGTCTTTTTTTGCAAGCATGAGTTGCTATTGGCCTTTCAAACATAGCTGTTAACTTGATTGTAGGTCTCTTGAATACAGAACACACATCCTTTTACTCTTTAATTCTCCGGCCCAAAACAGACCCTTACTCATCAGGAGATTGTGCAGACTAGTTACAGCAGCCTAGACATGAGTTCAGATCTCAGCTCCATCTGTCAACAGCTCTTGAGGCCTAGACAAAGTATAGTACCATGTGTCACACTGGTTGTGGCATTGTGTGTATAGAATGTTGATACTCTACAAGCTTGTTGAGAGGAATGACAAAAATGAAAGTTAGCCAAGTATTAAACCAACTACCTGCCATAGTCAGCACTCAGTAAGTTTAAATCCTCTTTTCTCCAATCCCTTTTCACTCTGTTTAATAGGACTTTGGTGACACATTTCCTACCTGACACTCTTTCCTAGGAAGATGCTATTCAAATTCAACAGTCTGGGGATATTTTCTCCCATCTCTGTTGAAAACTCACAACTACACTACAGGAGAGTCCCTTACTTCATTAAAACAGAAAATCCTCACACTCATGGTTGGAAATAGCATCATGCATGATATCAATTTCCAATCTAATCAGAAATGAAAAGCAGAGATGTTTCAAGCCAGTAACATCAAATCACATGAAAGCTGTCTTTATCAATTTTCCACATTTTCCAGAATTTACATTTTTGGTAAAAGATCTTTAATCTATGGGGGACTCTCAATGTGTCAAGTGGGCTGAGATGTTGGTGTTTACAACTGGGGAAGGGTCTATCTTGTGTTTGGTGATAAGTGACGTAAATACATAACCACGTTGGGAAACATGACACCGGAATTACATATACGTGGGTTGAGGCTCACCAGTGAGGACTGACACAGGAAGCCTCTTTGGGGATAAGCTATGCCATTAAATTGGACAGGAGATGCCAGGTCAATCTCTTGGCAAAGGAGAAAGGTGAAATGCACTCAATATACTGGGACAGGCCGGCACCTGCAACCCAAACATCTGGTCTGAATGCCAGCTCCTCACTTGTTAGTTGCATGGCCCTGGACAAGTTTCTGAACTTCTTGAGCCTAATCTATGAAAACTGAAGTAACATTGCCTGGTTTGCAGGTTTGAGAGTTACATAAAACCATGCACCTGCAACATGCAAATGTCCAAAGAGGTGAATGATTACAGCATGAAGAGTGTCACACCCCTCTCATGCTTCTGGGAGATGCACCTGGATGTACTTCTGTTCTTGGAGGGTCTCGCTGCTCTCTGTTCCTCTGACTTTGAATCAAAGTGGGACAGCACCTGAGATGACTTGCTGAGGGGGCAGAGGGGACCAGCAGGTCTGCTTTCTGATTCTTTAACAGGCGTTATCATTGTTCCTCCTCTTCCTCTCTTTCTTCCTCTTTTTTTTTGTCTTATTCTTCCTCTCCTTCAAACTTGCTTTCATACCAGATGGATTTCTTTTATTAAGACAAACACCTCATCCATCATACACAATCAGGGTTGTCTTACCAACTGAATTCCACCGAACCTCAAATCCTCTGTGTTACAGTGCTTCTTCTCGATCTTTGGGAACAAACTTTCTTACGAAAGGTTCATTTAGGTTTGAAGATTTCTTTTGGTCTAATTTAAATTCAGTTTAAATTAAGACCTCTTGTCTCCCACAAAGCTTAAAGCAAGAATGCATGAACCTTGCGGACAACAAATATGACCATTCACGTCCTTCTAGTGACACTGTTCTTGAAGGGATTATATAACTATGGATGCCGCTGACTTACAATGAGGTCATGTCCTGAAAAACCCGATATAGCTTAACAATAATTCATGATGAGAATGCATTTAACACAACCAACCTACCAAGCGTGATAGGAGAACCACAGCTTAGTAACTCAGAGTACTACAGAGAATGAGTTTGTGAGCCTTCATGGTCATTTGGTTGATGGAGAGGTTAGGTTCGTTGCTGCTGGCCACTGCCAGGGGGATTTGCACCACAGACTGCCAGTCTGCAGTATGTGCAAAATTCTAAACTTAAAACACAGTTCCTACTAAAATCATGTTTTCTCACCATCATAAATTCACAAAATCATGAATTGGGAATGATTTATACTAACAAGTACATGTAGAAGTTAGGGGAAGAATAAGGATTTTCATGCTGCTTCTTTATATCAAATTTAGTGCATGAACCATTCATTTAGGTGATTCAAAAATGTGCACTTAAAAATCATTATTGAGGACTGGGAGTGTAGCTCAGTGAGTGGTAAAGCACATGCTTAGCATTCATGAGACCTTGGGTTCTTTTAGTACAGTTACTATTATTTGTTGCAAATCTAGAGCATTTTCTTTAGAAAAGAGTTGTAATTCAAAGTACACTGCACCTCCTATTGAACAGGACATTCTCAGGCTGTGGGCCCCATACTGGACAGAAGCTATGCTATCCAGTGGCAACTGTGCCCTCACTCTGGAGTAATCCACTTTACAGGGACAGAATCTGTAACTGAGGTCAAGGGATGAAGGAAAGAGCAGCTGTGATCAGATGGTATCTAAGTCTTGAGGCAACCTAAAGATATTCTAGCAGAGTCTGTAAATCTTTTGTGTGTGTGTGTGTCTCTCCCAAGGTCTTGGGGATTAGCGTTCAATGTGTTTCTACAAAAGGAAAATGTTAGGAAATAAAGTAGAGAAGAGTTGGGATTACAGGGGATTTCACTCAGTATTCAACCCTACGAAGATAACACACGTGCAGTGAATTTGAAAGAATTCAGTAAACTCTTGGATAAAAGGAAACATGCACAGATAAAGGTGGCTACTACTGCAACAGTGACTGATTAAGTGGGACCAGTCGCACTTCCACTTGTTTTTCTGAAAATTAGCGACTGTCAGCTGACAGACACCTTTCCTGCACACTCTCTTGCTCAAGTGATAAGAAGTGCAAAGAGCTCTGGCAGGGCTATTTCGAGTTCCGGGCGATCTGTGTTGCCGTGAGATCTGAGATTAGTGGTTAAATTGACGCCGGATGTTACCCAGCAGCTGATCACAAAACCTCTAAAAGTTCAATTCACTTCTCAGAAATCATCTGGGGGGGGGGGGCTGTCAGAGAAGGAGATTGGGTTGTGCTATTTTTTGGAGTTTCCGCACCTCCATATCAAGTGAACTAAAGAGGTTAAAGGCCTCGGTCCTGTAAGCGCTTCTTTTTTACTTTTTAAGTCACAATGTTAAAACACTATATGATCTCTCCCAGAATTCTTTGCAGTGCCACTAATTGAAGAAGTATTGCTCTGCATTTTATGTGAATAGTTTTGTTACACCAAAATACCATTTTAGTTTCTTACTAGTCATCAGGTTAGTAGACACTGAAGCACTGTATGTCAAAGTGGAGTGAATCAGTGAAAAGTGTCCTTTCCATAAAGGTATGGGACACATGTTACCTGAGATTTTACTGTGGCAGTTTGGCAGTTCAGCTTGCAAGCTCTGTGGGCAGTGGTGACTAATAAGACTGGCATCCATGTGAGATATATATGTGACAGCAGATGCACAGAAATGCCCTGCTCACAAAGAAGACGAGGCTTAGCAAGCCTATGCTGAGACATGGGTGAGTCTTCACACCAGGGAAGGGTGTGCTGGTGTGTGTGTGTGTGTGTGTGTGTGTGTGTGTGTTTTGTTTTGTTTATTTGTTTGTTTTAAACTTTTCTAAAATGGACTAAAAAATAAATCCTAAACTCCAATTTAGCACATAGCCCCACAACTTGCTTTTGCTTGTGTACTCAACCAAAAGGAATTCACACTTCCAGATGAGTCAGTCCACTCCTCCCGTGCTCTAATAAATCCCACTCACCCCTAGCAGCTGCTGTAGAGTCCCACAGGTACAGAGATCCTTCCTCCTACATAGAAAATAGCAGATCAACTAGAACACACTGAAAAATACAGATACTCATATAGCAATGCTTTCTCAAAACAGAGAATCTTGTAAGAGATTTGACACATCAGTTATAGTCATATAAAAATTTTAAATTTTATGCAATATTTAAAAGTAAGAGTAACCTATGCCAAAGAGGTGAAGCAGAAAATGGAAAACACTAATTTAGCCATAGTGTACATAAATAGATGCATAACTGCTAACAGTGAGGATGTTTTCATGTCTGTCTGTTGCCCCTGGCCAGAGAATGCTAGGATCTTGTGATCTGGAGAGAGAGAGAGAGGGAGAGAGAGAGAGAGAGAGAGAGAGGGAGAGAGAAGCTCTTCAAAGCAGCATAAACACACTGGACCACCATCTAAGAAGGGTGAGGAGATAGGGCAGGGTTGCCAAATGAGGTCATGCAAGCAGCACTGGAGATCCTGAAAGATTCTCAGAACAGGGCGACACTTTCAAATATTCAAGGACAAGGATGTGTTTCTTTGATTACAGGGGGAGAAGAAAGACTGATTTATGACAACTCAGTATCATTGAGAACTTGTTATACGTTAGGCACAAGCCAGGCAATAGCTGGATAAGTTAGGAGAAGGCAGACACTGCACACCTAGGAACGGCTCACAGCTGATAGAGTTGGGATACAGACTCAAGCCACCGGGCTCTAGCGCTCTCCCTATTAAGTAGTATTCTATCGTGCTAGCACAATAAAATACTGTTCAACTAAATAAAAGAAGTCACTATCAAGAATGTTTACAGGTAAAATATGTTATGTTACTCAAAAAGTACTGAGTTCCCTGTCACTAGAAGAATTTTAGGAGAGACAGATAACCAACTGGAGTCTGAACAGAGATGACCCGTCTTCTCCACTATCCATGTTCTCCGTGTTTACTGGCTGCACGCTTTGACTGTAGGTGTGCTCGGTCCCCTTGCAGTTAGGAGTGGGCTGGTGTTTAGTTCTGGATGACAAAATAAATGTGGGTGAAAACATAGGGGACATAGCCAGGCTGCCCTCCAAAACCCTCCCCGCTGTGTGGGTCTTCATTCTCTTGCCCCTTCTGCTGCCTGAAAGCAGGAAATGTGCTGTGTGAACGAACCGGAGAGCCACAAGCTAGAAGCAGCCTGGGTTCCTGAGTAACACAGCTTCCTCCTGCTCATCTCCACCGGGAGGCAGGAGACACAGGTGGGAGACACAGGTGACGGAACCAATGGAAACTTGAGGTTGTCTGTGAAAGTGACTGCTGTCTTTCAGTAGTGTCCACCACGGGGGAGATGTTTAAGCACTTTTTTGCTGTTGTTGTTTTCGTGGGTACTGGGAGTCCAACCCAGGACCTCACACTTGTCAGGAAAGCGCTGTGCTGCTGAGCTATATCCACAGCCCTTTAGACATTTACCAAAGAGCTGAGATAGTTATGTTTTGGGGACCACTTGATTTTGACATTCTTTGATTTTTTAAATTAAGAACCAAGATGGACTTCAAGAATATCCTATTAAAGAAAATTATAACCCAATAATTAGCACATAACTGAATCCTGCTCCTACAAAAAAAATCACACTTCAAAAATCAATACAGGGAAGGAAAGTTTCCTCAGACAAGTCTTGGAGAAATTCTCTAATTGAATATACAGTTAAGCTAGAGGAAATGCGCATGGCGGAAACTGAGCCATAAATATCTTTAGCTGAAAGAGTTGATCCAGGGAAGTTACAACCGGGCTGCAGATCACAGCCTTGCTTAGCTGCCTGGGAAACAATCGTTAATGTGTGAGGTGTCATTGCACCACTCCCACTCCTAGTCCGAAGGGCACCCCCATCCACCTTGCCCCCAGTAGGGTTATGCGGTTGGAGGAAAGAGAACCCAATTCCAGTGAGTGAGACAATTGGAAAGCTAAAATATACCTAACAAGGTGAGTAGCTAGGCTTTAGAAAGGACAGGGACGAGAATGTTTGCCATGGACCATCTTTAAAATTGCTTAGTCTCCGTAGTCACATAGCACAGTATTCCAGCTCCTGGAATGAAAGCTCTGACTGGCCAACTCCTCACTGTCCTAGTTTTCTGTTGTTGCTGTGATAAACTACAACTAACCTTACAGTTGAAAACAACCCAGATTTACTACCATAGAGTTTCTGTGGGTCAGAATGCTGGATAGACTCGACGAGGTCCTCTGCCTAGGATCCCATAAGGCTTAAGTCAAGGTGCCAGCATGTCTGGGTCCCTTAGTGGAGTCTCTGGGGAAAGAATCTTCTTGCAACTTGCTTTAAATCATTGGCCAGATTCAGTTCCTAGTGGTTGCAAGACTGAGGCCAACCTTGCCTTTCTGACTGCCAGCCAAGAGACTATAACAGCTCCCAGAACCTGCCAATGTCCTTTCTCATATTTTACATGTGGCTTTCTCCAGTGGTGATATGTTGACTCCCTCTCAAACTTTTAATCTCTCTGTCTTTTCCAGAAGGAAAAACTGTATCACTCTGACTCCAGCTACTAAATGTTATCGTCTTTGAAGGGCTCCTGTGAGCCTATTGTGTCTACCAGAAAATCCAAAATAATCTGCCTGAAGTACTGCAGCCTTAATTATACCTGCAAAGTCTCTCCTGCTATGTGGTATAGCATATTTGCAGTTACCAGGGATTAGGGTATGGACATCTTTGGGGAACTATTCTTCCTACAGCACTCATCCTCTGACTGACAGTCTCATCAAACTGGATTTCCCTGAGTAGAGGAAAATTCTCTCATGGGACATGAGGTTGGTGTTACTAAAAGAAGAATGAATAGGGTATGGGGGAAAAAAAGTGACAACTTTCTTATTGAATCTTTATTCTGTCCAATTAGCTCTAGCATCCAGGGCCAACTTCAGAAACCAGAGGATTCTTGACTGACAGGTATCTAAGCAGCTAAGCTCAAGTCTAGCAAATTAGGAAGCCAGAAAAGATGAAAGAAAGTAAATGTTGAATTTAATCTTCCTGAGTCACTCCAAGCACTGTGTTTGGAAATTCAGTTCATTAACTCAGTAGCCAGCTACACATCAGCACCATCATGCAAGGTTCTTTGTCAGGGGCTAGAAACAAATTTTTATAGAAAAAACCACCCTCTGTTTAGGAAAAATAGCTCGTAATATAGGCCAGTGGTCTGCAAAATATGTGGGCCATGAAATGATTAAGGAATTTGTTAAAAATAAGAATTCGTAGGCTCATTTCTATGATTTGCATGTAATATGTCTCCAAAATTTACATGGATGCCTCATCACCAAGATGATGGTGTTGGAAGGCAGGGCATTTGGCAAGCAATGAGGTCAAAGTTTCCACACTCATGAAGAGCTAGTGCCCTAGAGCAGGGCTTTGAGGAAGGCAGGAAGTTGACTGAGGCAAGAGGATCAGAAGTTCAAGATGAACCTAAGCAACTTACTGAGACCCAAAAGCAAAATAAAAAGGGTTGGGGATGGCACTCAGTGGTAGAGCCACTTGCCTTGCTTCCACGAGGCTCTAAGTTCAATCTCCAGTACAAGAAAGGGAGGCACATTGGAGAACAGGTTCACTCTTCTGCTCTTCTCTGTGAGTATACAAGCTTTTCCTGTCTAGAGGATGCAGCATCAAAGCGCCATATTGGTAATAGAAAGCAGCATTCACCAGACAATGGAACCTGGACTTTCCAGCCTCCTCAACTGTGAGAAGAAAATTTCTGATCCTCATAAATTACACAGTTTTGGGTATTCTGTCAGAATAGCACAAAGCAGACTCAGATATCTCTCTGCAGAGGCACTAATTCAGACGACATGGGGGAAGGTCCACAAATCAATGTCTACAGTAAAGTCCATCATAGCAGGCATGGAGTAAACCATTTTGAGAATGAAGGCTGAGTTTATTAAGCATAATCCAATGGTTCTAATACAAAAAGCCTATGAAGCACTTTCCAGGAAAAAGTTGATAATCTGGTCAAAAACTGAATCAGGCAATTAGTGGAGGTCAATTAATTCAGACTCTTTGGTGTTACACTTCTGAATGTTCTAGAAAAAATCATCAGCACTTCTTCATGAAGCTGGTACCTGAATCCCTTTTAAGAAGCTGAATTTAGTCGTGAAATTAAAAAAAATAAAGAAAAAATTCTTGGACTTGAAAGGAAATAAAGGACATATCCAGGAATTTTAAGCAGAATGAGATCATAGGAAGCTGTTGTTTTCCTTCCTCTTTTTTTTTTTATAAGAAGGAAAATTTTACCCAAGAAACAGACCAGTCAATCTTGCACCTGTGCTTCTGTGTCTAGCACTTACCTGGTTCATCTGCAGAGAGCAGCTCCAGGACCTGGAAATAGAAAACCCACCCTATCTGGGGGGTGCATAGCCCAGTGGCACATTCAGACCTTCTTATCATCAGATGTTCTCACCCAGCAGTGTCTGAAAGCGGATTTCATGGCGTTTAGGCAGCATAGCAGACTGATGAAATCACACAGGGTGCTCTGCCCAAACTGCCCTTCCCTCCACACATCCGTCTGCCCCTGGTCCAGATTCTCAAGTGACCTCCCATGGTGTCCATGTGAAAGTATCTAAGGTCTTTACTTTCAGGAAGGTTAAGAGAGTGGACTTTGGATTCACAAGGTTTGGACTCAGCAAAACAGTGGTGGCTCACATGAGTGCTACAGAATAGGTAAGCCTGCTAAGTGGTCATCTTTCATAGATTCTAGAACCTTCTCTGCTCTGTCCACCACTTTAGCATAAGTCCTCACTCCAGTGCTGCTCAAGGTTGCTTTAGCCAGAAGTCCTAAGTTGGGGTGGCTCTGTCCCACCTCTGCCCAGTGGGGTTCAGTGCTTTCAACCATGGAAACCCACACAGGTTACCACCACTCCTCAACCTGCCTTTCAGTGGGCTTGCACCATAATAAATATTTGCAAGCTGTGGCCAGTTTGCAGAGGACAGTGCTGCTGTTAGCTTTGATGGAAGACACACAGAAAGGAGCCCAGGTCCTCAGACTAATTCGTAGATTCATTCTTATTCCTTAGTCATATCTCTGAGTCTCACTGTGCAAATTTTCATCATTTTTGTTCTTTCATGGCCCTGTCCCTCCAGGCCTGTGTCATATGAGGCATGAAAACACCGTTAAAAGAAAAGCACCTGTAATTGTTCATTGATAAGTGCTTACAAATTTTTCTCATGTGACTTTCAGAAGCTCATTTTAATGTCGTTATATATAAACAAATACATATTTTTTTGCAGATGAAGCAAATAATATTTAAATGCATCACATATCTCCTCCAAGCTCCCATACCCAGAAAGTAGAGAAATGGGATTGAATTTAAGATATTCAATCCCAAGGCATCTCAGGCTGTTTTCATTAAATCAGAACAAACATGTTTTCACATGTTTCAAAATGTGTGTCAGATACGCGTTTTCAATGAAAATCTTAGACTCAGTCAAATTGCCTGGAGATGATGATTACTTGTTCTTTGGCCCTTGTCATCCTCTGTGGGACTTTATTATCTTCTGATGATGTCTTGCTGTTATTAAAAGTATTATTTGACTACACAATGTAAAAATCCTGCAGCTCATGTTCAACATGACTGATATCACATGCAAAGTCTGACAATCATTTCGAACCTAAGCAATGTTTGTATTAATTTGGGAAGGCATTTTTAGGAACTGAAATCATTTCCACACAGCCAACTTGCAAGTAATCTCTTTTTAGAGTTGAAATTTATAGGGCCTCTCAGATAGCTTTTCTGGTTAGTTTTGGAGACCTACTGGCTAACGTCTATTGTCAACATTTTGGAAGCATAACTGTCTTTACTTTCTCTATATGAACTATGAATAACTTTAGAATGAATTTAATTTACTAGTTTGTTTTCTGTTCCTTAGTAGACTTGATAGCATTCCTTCATACTGTTTCTTCCACAGAAGGACAAGTTGGCTGTGATGGCCACTTCTTTCTTCTTCTTCTTCTTCTTCTTCTTCTTCTTCTTCTTCTTCTTCTTCTTCTTCTTCTTCTTCTTCTTCTTTTTCTTTCTCTCTCTTTTACTCTATCTGAGGAATGGCTGATAAAAGTTGGCATGGCTGGACAAGAATAATGAAGGAAATATATTCAACTGAGACAATATAAGAAGTGCAGTATAATTAACAATACCACATTTGTTGAACGCTGGTAATAAATTCTGTTGGAAATTAAAAAGTGATAGTTGCTTTCTTACTGGGTCTCCAAAGCTTGGGTTCTAGCTGATGGAACTGGATTTAAACATAAAATACAACTTCACAATATTGTGAGCTAGAATTTCCATGAGTCAAACCCTTTGGCAAAGACATTTGGTAATCTGAGGAGTCAGGAAAGGAGAAATTACTGTGGGCTGGAGGGGAATCGGAACATGGGATGAAGGAATTGGCTTGTGACTAGAGAAAGAATGAGATTCAGAGACATGAGAAGAGAGAGAATAAAGGAAATGAGAAAAAATAAGTTTCCAGAGATAACAAAGAAGGAGGGAGAAAAGCAAGCAGCAGGTTTTGCTTTAGGGCATTGTGACTGGGGCAGCCGTCCCCAGGCCACGCTGGGCAAAGGTACTCCTTGGTCCTCATTTTTATGTGCAGCAATTTGGAGATCAGAACAGCCTGACAGTATGTTTGGAAAAAATTGCCAGTGAACTTTTTGTCAGTATTTTTTTGAAAGAAAAATCTGTTTTATTACTATGAAAAATTTGTCAAAACTCTGGTTTCAAAAGACTTGCTCTACTTTACTAACCCACAAGAATGAACGTTTTCTCTGGCAAAGCTTTCTGACCTTACCCTTAGCCAGTTTCTCCACCACATCAACATTTAAGTTGTCTTTAGCACAATGTGGATCTCATTTTTAAATAAATCTCCTAGCTACCAGCCATTGGTGGAGCGAGCCTGTAGTTCCAGCTGCTTAGGAAGATGAAACATGAGAGTCACTTGAGCTCAGGAGTTGAAGGCCAGTCTATGCAATACAGTGGGATGCAGTCTCAGAGAAAGAAAAGAGAGAAAAGACAGGGAAGGACAGAGGGAGAGAGAGAGAATGAGATGGAGGGAGGAAGAGAGAGAGGGAGACGGGGAGGAAGAAAGAAAGAAAGAGAGAAGATCCTTAGTAACAGTTTTACAAAGACATTCACACAATCCAACATCTGCTTCTTCATAACTTAGGCATTTGTAGGAGGATATCATAGATTGAAATGGTCTCTTCTTGGGCTCCAGCTAAGTCTCGACTGTGGCCACTATAACTACAAGCACATGAAGATCAGGAACTAAATATACTGCTTCCTTGGGACTGGGGAGGAGAAAGGTCATTAAAAATTTCAATATACTTTTATTAGTACAAGAAGTTTTAATTTATTTTCTAGACCATCCAATTTTTCTGACTGGATTTTTTTTCTTGGTGTGTGTGTGCGTGCGTACATGTGTGTGTGTGTGTGTGTGTGTGTGTTCAGAAATACTTCTGTTCCACAAACAGAAAATTACCATATCTGCTTTGGCTAAAAATGAGAGCAGGGGTCTAAAACTAAAAAGTCACCAGGAGAGTAATAACACTGTTAATGATAATAAATGGCAGTTAATTAGTAGGAGTGCGTGTGTGTGTTTGTGGAGGGGCAACATACATGTACTCTACATGGCTCACTAGACTTTAAGATGTAAATTTAAGAGATTTCTGGTACAACGACTGATGAGTTTTTATACTTTATTAGTACACGTGTGTAGTGCGTAAGGTATCTATTCTTTGTGTGGGTCAGCACATACACACCACGTATTTCAGTTTCCTTTTTCATACCCTTTCCCTCCTCTCCCTTCTCTCTCCTCTCTACGTTCCCTTCCTGCCAGGCAACCAATGAGCTACGGACTGAAAATTGAACCAAAGTAAACCTCTCCTCCTTTGAATTGTGGGTGTTGGGTGTGATGTGCCACCAATAGAAACGTGACAGTGACACCCTTCTTTCATGTTTTTATTCTACAGGACACACAACAGGTTTAGTGATGCCCAGATGCCCTCACCCCGAGTTGGTGAAACACATCTAATTTATTCACTGTATTGACTCAAGGGCTAGTCTCTTTGGAAAATACCCTCACAGACACACCCAGGAATAATGTTTTAATGTTTTGAATGTTCTACCAGATCTCTGAGTGTCTGTTAGATCAATCAAACTGACCTAGAAAATTATCCATCACTGCATAGCTCAAAGGCAAACCTTTTCTTCCTTTCTGCCTTTCCCTGAGGGGTTGCACCATCCTCCTAGGAGCCTGTACTCTCTTCCGCTTTGGCTGACATTCCTGAAGAATGTCTCTTCCCCCAGTCTCCACACCCCGTAATTGTTTTCATTTTTAATTTTAGAAACTGACCCACTCTAGGAATATCACTTCCTAAGGTTATTGTTTGCTGCTATGTAAGAAGACTCTCTAGGGGCCCTAACAGGGGCTGTGAAGCTTCGAGATTTCAGAGGTGTTGTTCTCACTACAATTCAGCAGTGGCCACCTATTTCCACCAGGAGAACAGTGTGAAGTGTGGTGTTGACTTCAGGAGTGTCAAGTCTTTGGCGCTGAGAGACAAACACTCAGTTTTTTCAGAGAGTGGGGTAGGAGGCTGGCATATTCCAGCTTGCGGAGCCCTTGTAAAATGTGTTTGGCCTTGCCTTGACCAGTCTTTGTTTGAAGTATAGTTTATGAAAAGATATTAAATCATAGTTATGTTGTACATCCTGAGTAATTGTGAGGAACTGTGGCAATATCACCAAATCATTTCTCAACTTGACACAGCCTGTAACTATTACAGACTCCCTTTCCTGTTCTGAGTTTGGACATCCAATTTCTCTTCCTCTCAGCCACCAGAGATTTAGGGTGTCTGAACTCTGGGATTTGCACCAGGCGATATGCCTGTTCTCAGGCCTTTAGCCCATGACTGGCAGTTGCACCTCAACTTCCTTGGTTCTCAAAGCGAGGTGTCAGGCTGAATTATTCTGCTGGATTCCCACTTCTTCGCTTTGTAGGCAGCAGATCATGCATAAAATTTTTAAGACTCCATAATCACATGGGCCAATTCCCATAATCCTATTGATTTTGTTTTTGTGGAGAACCATAATATACATACAATTCCACCTAACTCTTAAAATTGGTGACTTTATGTAGACTTCCAAGCAAAATTATGTGGCAATAAGATGGCACTACTTTTGGTCCCTGGATTGTAAGCTAACATGTAAAGGGTCACCTTTAGTGTGCACAGGATTGCAATTTCTGGAAGATATTCAATGCCTGATCAGGGAAAGTTCCAAGGAAAACCTGGAGGAATGGATTGTCTTGTATGAATCTGGATTGATGAGCCATCCTATCTGAGTCTGCCCACCTAGATAGCTGATAAAAGCTTTCCCAAGCTCTCCACTGATATCCTTACTACCCACCGGAACTTCGCTAGTCAGGTTGGGTAAAAGCTATATGGTGACAAGAGTGAATTAGTCATTGATGTTACGTCAGTTATCCTCTGTGGCATCTGCTCCCAGCTGTCATGAACTCTGTTGAGAAATTGTATATTCTCTTCCTTCTCAAGAGCTATTCAAAGCAACATTTCTTACAGCTTTTCCCCAATTATGCCAAAGTGAAACAGTCCTCTGTCACCTTGCTCCTGCTCTTTATTCCTGCCATTTGAAGATGGGACCATTTGTTCTTTATAACGTATGGCTAGAGATGTACCTGTGTCTAGCTAATAAAATAGTCCCTGGAATAAAGGAATCATTGAGATAAGAGGGCAAAGCATCTTTATGGTATAACAGAGGCAGGGAGAAGAGAGAGGATTTGGAAAGCAGGGCTTTCACCACTTCTGGAGCCATCGTATACTTAGGCCCCACACACCTTACAGAGCCAGGTACTGCCAGTGGTGCAAAGTGGATAGAGATACAAATCAGTGCCAGTATTCACAATGGTGATATTCATTTTTCAGAGGCATTGGATCGAATCATTGGGAGAGTTTCCAGCTTTATTCAGTTCCAAATATCCATCTATGATAAAGAGCATGATTGCAAAGACTGCCCATGCCCATGATGATTTTGCTATCTCTCATGAAACCTGTACTAATCATTCTCTTATTGTCTGGAAAGTATCCTAGGCAAACTGGGTGCTCCATCATAATCACTATCTCTGAGTGAGTCCGTCTCTCACTTGTCTTGCTGCCTTGGTCAAGTTTCATGTTATCACATAAAACAAGCATGTGCTGTGGTTCTATTTTCTCTTGTTGGAGTTGTTTGCATTCTTGCAGCTTCACTGGCCTTTCTAGCTTGTTGTATACCCTAGATCTAGCTCCAAATTAGTATTGTTTTTAGTAGTGGTGTTGCCCTTTCCCAAATCTTTCTCCTGATCTCTCTCACCCCTACTTTTCTTCTAGGCTCCCTTCTTCCCTCATTTGCTGCCCAGGGGTCTTTATTAGCCTGGTTACTGCTATGATATACATAATGATAGCTAGTCATTTTTCCTCTGACATGTTATCATTTGGCAGGCAAATATTTTATCAAGGCTGCTAAGACAATTCCTCATAAGAGACACAAAGTCACTATCTCTTCTATTTCCTAGATTCTAGGAACAAAATTCAATGGCTCACTGCCTCAGCTCATGTAGCTGGGACTTAAGAAGTTCAGACTGAGCAAGGATGGCCAAACGGAACTACTGAGTGTTGATTCAAACCTTTGAGTTGCCATTAAACCAAATGGACGGGCCATCTGCACGTCCTCACTGTCAACAACACAAAGAGTTGTATGTGTGGAACTGATTCTATGTGTCAGCTTGCTCTGCAGGCCCAGGTACCTGCGGAAACATTAGCCTGGGTGGGTCTGTGAGGGTGTTTTGGAAGAGAATGACATCCAAATTGGTAAACTGAGTAAAGCAGGTGGCTAAATAGAACCAAAAAGGAAAAAGAAGGGAGAATTTTCTCTCTCTCTAGTTGTACTGTACAGCCATCTTCTGTGTAAAGAACACAGTCTGTAAAGAATAAGGAGACTCAGGGAGACGTGCTCGTACGTCCTACCCTGCCTGAGTCAGTTACAGTTTAGTCCATTAGCACCTTATAATTATGAGCGCTTCCCCTTTACTCTCAGAAGTGTGTCGGCTTGGAAAATAAATGACATGGAGACATTAGCCAAGAGTCAAATGGAGGTGAGGTCAGTGGAGGTCATAATGGATCTATAGACTAACAGTTGGGTCTAACCTCGAAGATAGCTGTTGAGCACCTGGTGCTACGGTGTGTGATGGAGCAGTTCAGAGAGACTGACATAGTCGGCCAGAAACAGGGAACCAGGTCACTTCAAATTACCCAGCTAGCCCTACCCCAGGGGAAAACCAGGATCTTTAATTAAGACATAATTGACATTGTTCAAAGTGCTATGTGACTGTCTTTTTTTCAATTAAATTCTTATAAATAATCTAAGTAGTCAGACTATTATCATCTCAATTTACAGATGGGGGAACTTAGAGTTCCAAAAGGTTAGATATCAAGCCCAACTTACATCTGCTTGTCAACCTACATTATTAACCCCACCGTCTAACTCGGGCATAGTAGCATCTTGCTGTCTTTTCATGCTTTGAAGATTCCTGAATTATAGAGGCTCTCTAGCTAAAAGGCCAAGAGAATTAAAATGAGTTCCATTCATAAAACATGAGAAAATAGTGTATAAAGTGCTAAAACAATTTAAAAACTTTTTGCAAAGTGTTAGAAATTGGGTATGAAACAAAATTAAAAATAAAACCAAAAAACTTGAATGAAAGAAAGAAGAGAACTGAAGAATGAAAGGGATCAGAAATAAAAGTATCAAAGGGAGAGAATAAAGGCAGAAGAGACTAAAATTTCCTTTCAACATTCAGTTTCTGCAGATTTCAAAAACTACATTTTTTTCTTTTTTTTTATTAACTAATGAAAAGTAACATTTGACCTAAGATTACATTAAGACCATAGTATTAAATGAAATGAATCAGACACACAAGCTTAAATATCACATGCTTTTTCTTATATGAAAAACCCAAAGTATAAATGAATTAAAGAGCAAAATGAAAGCTAGATCACAGGAAATAGGGAGGCAGATCTTTTGGGAAATGAAAAGGGACCAAGAGACAGGGTAGAGGGGAAGGAAGCAAAGGGAATTTTACCAAGAAAGAAATTAAGCACAGAAATCATGAAATGCTTAGTTGATGGTCACATATCATAAATAGATCTTTACTGATAAGACAGCTTTTGGGGAGGGAAAACCAGAGATAAACTTCCTAGTAATCCTGATTTTTCTCTTCAGAACTAGTTTATATGCACCTCTGTAGATTGTCTCTCAAGCTTAGGTAGGCCCTGAATATCTGTGAACCCAGAGACATTGTGCAAAAAATAGTTGACAACCAGAGGGCAGCTGGGCCTTACCATAGGATCAAGTCCAGGCTGGTGTTTTGTTCCCTGATGACACTGCCTCCATGTGAATCTCAAGCCTTTATCTGTCTGGATTTTTTTTCTCCATTCTGCTTTGAGTCATTTCCTGCCTACAGTTCTGTGGGTTTCCCATACTATCTAATCAAACATCATCCAGGGGTAAGCAATACAAACCCAGATCAAACTGCAAGAAATGATGGGCTCATAAGACTGAGAAAGCCATGAGTAAAACTGACTTCAGACCTAACTGAATCCAAGGGTCAGGCACATTAGAAAACTAGGTCTCTTCTTATCAACCTCTGTAGCTCGCTTCCCACCCCCACAGGATTCTTTTTTCTACAACACAGATGCTGACTGCCTCAGATTCTTATATCACCACCTTAGTGTCCCATGAAAGGAGAACTTCCTTTTGTGCTTGAGCCAGCCAAATTCTGTCATTATGCTTCACTGAACTGATCTGTATCAGGTGCCCATCCCAAGAAAGGCCAACAAAATGTTCTGGAATGACTAGTTCTGGTTATTCGGTCACCCTTGGGGGGCCAAGGAAGCACTTCAGTGTTGTTCACTCTGGGAGTTTACAGAGAGAAGGGATGGTTCCTTAAGGAAAGACCAAGACACCAGCAATAAGAAGGCAATGAATGCTGAAAAAGTAAAAGTAAAGGGCTTTTTTTACACAGACCAACTAAGCTATGTGGTATCTCTAATTTCTGCTTTAACTCTGACTTTCGGTCCATTGGTTCTGAAATTCCTTGACTTTGAACTTTGCCTTAAAATGTTGGATGCCCTGTTCCTAGCTTTGTACCCACACATTGTGATGAACCACCATTGTAGAATGCACAGGAACCCCCTTGAAAACTGTACCTAGAAAGAGACTCAGAGCTTCTCTAATAATTTTCTCTTGACAAGAAACTGAAGTTCTGCAGAACCCATGAATCAATGTGTTACTACTTCATAAGTTCCTCCCACAACGATCCCGAGGAAGGAAGAGCAGCAAAATCTGTGAGGGCTGATGGGAGGAGGTCTGGCTGGAGGATGAAGTTTGGGACTGAGTTTGCCTATTTCCTGTTACTATAACACAAATACCTGAGACTGGGTAATTTGTAAAGAAGAGATATTTATTTAGTTCACAGTTTTGGAAACTGGGAAGCATGTTGCTGCATAAAAAATGAAATTGATAGCACCTGGTCTATGTTTTCTTGCAGTAAGGTGATGGGGTATCAATGGCAAGAAAGAACAGATGTAAGAAAAGAGCTCTGCTTTGTAACAAGACCCTACTCACAATAACACATGAATTCACTCATCCATGCATGTGTCGATCCATTCATAAGGGTGAAGCTCTGATCACTAACTACCATCAACACAGAAATAGCAGATTAAATTCCCAAACTTGACATGTGGAGGGCACATTTCAAGCATAGCAGGGATTCTGCCTGCTTTTATAAGTGACTTGTTTTAAGTTGGGTGTTTATAAATACTCACTAGATAATATTTTCACCATTAATTCTGAATTTCAGACTAAGTTTATTTATATTGGATAGCAAGACATTTGTCCAAATATTCTACTACTGAAAATCATGGGGGGAAAAAAGAAAAAGGGAAAATCTTGTGTTCTGACAGAAAGTGTATTGCTAGCAAATGCTGGGAAAAATAAAATACCAAACGTTATATCAGACAGAGCACATTGGAATTTTCACAATCTTTGGGAAATGAAGAAGAATTTGTGAATATCTGTTTGAATTTTGCCCTTTTTTCAGATATAAAAATAAAATAATTATTTGAAAGCTCTATTCATCACTATAAATACTGAACTTACATCACAAATAGATATAAGAACAATATTTGGAGAGTGAAACAGGTAGTAACCAATGAGTTAGCGATGAAACATTCTCATTTTTAGGGCTAATAACCTTAAGGATGTACAGAAAGTCTTTCATCCTGCCTCCCGTTGTCAAATGCCCTACTGCTCTTTTATGCTGACTCAGATTTTCTCAGAGAAGCCCTTCAAATGCCCATTTCTGAGAGCTTCTGCTGAATACTAGTATCCATCCTTTCCCTAGATTTAACTCTTTCTTCACTGGAATCACCATCTCCTGGTAGAATTGCACATACTTATTTTCTAATGTGTTCTTGTCTGTTTCCTATTGAGCACCTCCTGGTACAGACTTATTCTTCAGTGTGTTCAATCATCTGCTGCTTGTAGAGCAGAAGCACCAGCAGGCATTTTTCTGTTGTATTCCCCACTGTTTTGGGGGGCCCAACGGTGCCTGACATGAAGTAGATTTCAACAGTTACTTGTTGAAAGAATGAACTGAAGAATAAACATCTTCAAATGACATTGGTAATCAAAATTTTAACAACTGAAAGAAGGATAATATTTGAAATCTTTAACATTACTTACAATTTAATTATCTTCAACATAGAGACCAATGGGAATTTCTATCAGTTTCTCAGGCTACAAATCTCTGACTTCGTGCTGCTGAATGTGACCTTGAACACAGTGTTTGGGTGAAGAAAACAGCTGTTGGTGTCTATTTTCCCTAGTGATTATCTCATTGTTGGCCTATTCTTTAAAAAGAAAGAAAACAAAAGCAAACAGGGAAACTCAAACTTTATAACTGAAGTGAAATTCTAATCTCATTTTGAATACATAGAAAATTGTATGTAGGGAGAAAGTTTTTCAAAGGTTGACCAATTCTATCTTTATCTGTCGCTTTATATCTCATACAAGATTAGTAACGAAGAAGATATTTTAATTCTCTATTCCCCATTCACTTTAGAGTTAATTAGCAGGCAACATATAATATAATAAAACAGAAAGGTTAGGAAATTAGACATTTGGGATTTAAATTATGTGTCTACCATTTGATGGGTATTTGAGCTTGTGAAAGGTATGCAAACCAGGTTTTAGTCATCTTCTGAAATTCTGTTTTCTCATCTGAAACGTGGGGGAGAAAAATTATGGCACAAAGCTTATAAATTTAAATGAAACAATACAAAACTAACCAACAACAATACAAACCCAAATCCTACAAAACATCATTTAAAATAGGACCTGAGTAGAACAGAAATTTTTAAAAAATCAGTATTTCTTCTTCATTTACTCTAGGTTTTTAGCCAAGTGTATAAAATTTCAACTTTTTTATATTTTGATAACTTGAAACAGATTCAATACAGCTTTCTTGTTTAAATATCTCAAAGCTCTCTACTTCAACATATTCCTT
The DNA here is from genome assembly GCA_004027295.1 of Dolichotis patagonum. Taxonomy (NCBI): domain Eukaryota; kingdom Metazoa; phylum Chordata; class Mammalia; order Rodentia; family Caviidae; genus Dolichotis; species Dolichotis patagonum. The sequence goes on along the minus strand of PVJX010002133.1, from coordinate 26,443 downwards.
GCATGAGTTAGATTGCATGAAAATCAAATTTATGTAAGATATTATAGGCTAAAGTAAATTAAAACAAGGTGCCCCACAAGAAAATGAAGTGCATTTCAAAAGCTCTGTGTGTGTGTGAAACAGGGGACGAAGGGAGAGAGAGAGAGAGAGAGAGAGAGAGAGAGACTGACTTTGGTCCTTTTATAAAAGAATCAGCTGCTATGATTAATAAGACTAAGTTTTCTAAAGAAAATGAGATCATAACAAAAGCCGTCTTTGTGCTTAACTTTTATCAGGGGCAAAAAAGAAAGAGACAAAACAGCATGAAATGATGAGGCCAAGTGATGAAAATTCATTCACAATGATTACTTTTAAGAGTAATTTCTCCTGGGTAATTCACCAGCCTGTTACTATGGATCTCCAGAGTCAGAGCTAATGTTAATGAAGCTACTAAAAGTGGATTATCATGGCAAGAATATACTCAACCACTAATGTCATAGAAATCCATTCAAAGCATTCGGGGGAAATTCAAAGGAAAAATGCCCTTTTTCAGGGTTTTGCTTTATTTAAGTTAATGACCTACAAAACACTCCTTCCCTGACTAAAAGCCAACAAGCATTTAGCAAAGTCTATCCAGGAAAAAAATGATTCACCTCATTTGAATGAAAGTAGGAAACCACCTGAATTGTCAGTATTGATGCTTGGTCCCAGGTACTCTGATTCTGAGCTTAATTCTTTGAGTGTCCTTGATAAATGTCTAAAAGTACTGTTTTGTGGATGAGCATCAAGGAACCTAAAATTTATTAATCTCAAAAAGTCTTTCCCGAAGATGTGTGTAATGCTCTAACGGTTTTATTTTTAAAAATCAATGGAATTAAAACTTTTAAAGGCTGTCCTCTTTCACAAGCTTATGCAAATAATTTTTGGACTATCTCAATGAGTAGCTGTTATTTTTGCTTTCTGTATACCAATATCTTGGGTATTATAATAAGGCTAGTTTTGAAATGGCTATTTCCACTACTTTTCTTGGACATACTCACCCCATCTCTGGGCCCAAAGGGATCAGTAATGGCCCCGGGGGAGGGCTGCATTGCGAACACCAGGCTCAGGCCTGTTGTGATTAGAAGCATACCCAGAGGTTAGAAGACAGCTCCAGGTAGGTTTTGCATGAGCAGGAGAGGCAGATAATTCAGCCCTGTGCTGATACCAATTCTACATATAGATCATGCTCAAAAATATTGCTGAATGGATAAATGAACATATTATTGTAGTTACATAAAAATGCTTTGCATAAGTACCAAATTTGACCTTCAATGAACATGCCACTATTTTATATTAGAGATAATTAAAAATGATACAGAATTTCAAAACAAAGTGATAGGAAATTAACAATGGTTACTATATTATATATTGTTATCTTCAAAATAGTTACTCAGATTATCAGCCATAGGCATGCAAAATTGATCAAACAATATAAGCACTGTTTCTCTCAATGAACTAATAGAAGTAGTAGTACAATTATTTTAGCTATCATGTATGTATATAATATATATATATAATTTTATCATCTATATCATTTTTTCCCTTCCTGCTTTTCTCTTTTCCCTCATCCCAGTTGTTCTTTCCTTCTGAGCAGTTTCTTTCCCTTTTATCTTTTGAATTGTACCTTCTGGATTTTATTTACTCTTTCAGTTCCTCACACTAGGCAGGCAATACAATGTTTATACATGCTAGTCTGATTTATTTCACTTATACATAAGGTTTCTAGTTGCATTCATTTACCTATAGAAGCTTTGAGTTTATCCTTCTTAATAGCTGAGTATACTCCATTGTATAAAAATATCACACCTTTTTATTCATTCCTCTGTTGATGAGCATTTGGGCTATTTCCAAGATTTAGCTAATATAAATTGTTTTGCTATAAACATGGATATACATATATTGCTGTGGTATGGTCTTTTCCGTTCTTCTGGAAAAATACCCAGAAGGGTAACAGCTAGGTCAAATAGAACTTCTAATCCTAATTTGGTGAGGAATCACCACACTGATTTCTACCAATCTGCACACCCACCAACAATGGAGAAGGTTATCCTTTTCTCCACAGCACCACCATCATTTGTTATTGGATGATTTTTTGATGATAGCCATTCTTTCTGGGGTGAGATGGAATCTCAGTGTTGTTTTAATTTGTATTTCTTGAATGACCAATGATGTTGAATTTTTTTTATGTACTTGTTTTCCATTTGTATTTCTTCATCTGAGAACATTATATTCATCTCAGATGCCCATTTTTGAATTGGGCCTTTGAATTTGGGGAGTCTGATTTTTTTAAATTCTTTGTGTTCTAGATGGAAGTCCTTTGTCTGAGGGACAGTTGGTTAAAATTTTTTCACAATTTGTGGGTTTTCTTTCCACTCAGTTGGTGATTTCTTTTGATGTGCAAAAACATTTTAATAAGATGAGATGCCAGTTGTTGATTCTTTGAAATACTTCCCATGCAGTTTGGTTTTTGTTCATGAACTCTCTGCCTACCCCAACATCTTTAAGATCTCAACCTACTTTCTCTTCCAGTAGATTTAGTGTTTCTGTCTTAATATTTAGATTTGATCCATTTTGACTTTAGGGCATGAGGATAGACATGGACCTATTTTTAGTCTTTGGCATATGGAAAGCCAGTTTTTCCAGAACCATTTATTAAAGAGGCTATCTTTCTTCCAGTGAACGTGTTTGGCCTCTTTGTCAAAGATAAGGTGGCTGAGTGTGTTTGTAGTTGTATCTGCATCTTCTATTCTGTCCCATAGATCCTCAGGTCTGTTTCTTTGCCAGTACCATGATGTGGCATTGTGATCCCTCAAGTCTTGTCTTTGTTGCCCAGAAATACCTTTGCTATTCTAGGTCACATCTGGTTCCAGACGAATTTTAGAAAAGTTTTCTCTAGATCTGTGAGACATGCTAATGGTATTTTGATCAAGTTTAGATTAAATTTGTATAACAATTTTGGAGTATGACCATTTTCACAAATGTTGGTTCTTCCTGTCCATGAGCAAGGAATACCTTTCCATTTTCTGAAATCTTCTTCAATTTCTTTTTTCAGAGTACTGTAATTTTCAACGTATAAATCTTTTACTTCCCTTGTTAGATTGATTTCTAAGTATTTCATTTTTTTTGGATGCTGTTATGAAGGATGTGGTTTCCCTAATTTCTTTCCCAGGGAGTTTGTTGTTTGTGTATAGGAATGCTATTGATGTTTGAGTGTTGGCTTTGTATCCAGCTATACTACTGAATTTGGTTATTTAATCTAAAAGTCCTCTGCTGGAGTTTTGGGGTCCTCTATGTAGAGTATCAGGTCATCTGCAAATGATGGCTTCTTCCTTTCTTATCCTTATTCTTTTTGCTTCTCTCACTCATGTAATTTCTCTGGCTAATTTTTCCAGAGTCATATTGAATAGGAGTGAAAATCCTTGTCATGTTTTTTATTTTAGGTTGAAAACTTTCAGTTCTTTTCCATTTAGTATGATGTTGGCTGTTGGTTTGTCATGGATGGTTTTTGTCAGATTAAGGTAAAGACCATCTATTCTGATTTTCTGTAGGGATTTTTTATCATGAATGAGTTTTGGGCTTTATCCAAAGCTTTTTCTGTATCTTTTTCTGTATCTATTGATTTTTGTCTTTGGCTCTGTTGATATCATGTATTATGTTTATCAATCTGTGTATGTAAAAACATCCCTGTATTCCTGGGATGAATCCCACTTGGTCAAGGTACACAATCATCTTGATGATTTGCTTCATTCTGTTTGGTAGTGTTTTATTCAGGATTTTTGCATTTATATTTACTAGGAAGATTGGCCTATAGTTCACTTTTTTGGTTGGGTCTTTCTCTAGTTTTGGTATCCAGGTAATACTTGCCTCCAGGAATGAGTTAGGGAGAATTGATTCCCTTTCAACTTCATTAAAGAGTTTGAGGAGTATTGGCGTTAAATCTTCTCTACATTTCTTGTAGAATTCAGCAGTGAATCAATCGGGATCCTGGCTTTTCTTTGTTGGTAAGTTTTAAATTATGTTTTCAATTTTATTAACTAATATTGGAATATTCAGAATTTTTATATCTTAATCCAGCTTTGGTAATTCATATGTTTCCGTGAATCTGTCCATTTCTTCTGTTTTCCATGTTAGGAGAGTAAAACTTTTCAAAGAGATTTGATGATCTTTTGAATTTCCACAGAATCTGTAGTTATTTCAATTTTTTCATTCCTTATTGCATGAATTTGAGGATTTTTCCTTTTTTTCTTTTATGATAAGGTTGGCTAAAGGTTTATCAATTTTGTTTCTTCTTTCAAAGAACCAAATTTTTGATTCATTAATTTTGATTCATTAATTCTTTGTATTGTTTTCTTAGTCAATTGCATTAATTTTTGCTCTGATCTTTATAATTTATTCCCTTCCTTTGGTTTTGGGACTTGCTCTTTTCTCTAGAAGCTTGAGGTACAGCATTAGGTTGTATATTTGTGCTCATTCCATTTTCCTGATGTGAGAATTCACTGCTAACAATTTCCCTCTGAGGATTGCTTTTATTGTGTCCCACAGGTTCCAGCATGTTGTATTTGCATTTTTGTTTGATTGTAGATATTGTTTAATTTCTTGTTTAATTTCATCTGTGACCCACTGGTTGTTCAGGAGAGTGTTATTTAATTTCCATGTGTTAATGGAGTTTTTGTATTTTTCTTTTCTGTCATTAATTCTCAGTTTCATTGCACTAATCTCAGATAATATGCATAAGATAATTTCAATTTCTTTGCATTTTCTTAAGCATGTTCTATGGCCTAGTATATAGTCTGTTTCAGAGAATGTACCATGTGCAGCTGAGAAGAATGTGTATTCTGATATTGTTGCATGGAACACTCTGTAAACGTCTACTAAGTCCATTTGTTCACAAGTTTAGTTCAGTTCTACTATTTCTTTGCTGATTTATTTTCTAGTAGATCTATTTCTTTGTGACAATGGAGTGTTAAGTTCCCCGTTATAGCTGTGTTATTGCTTATTTGATTTTTCATGTCTATTAATATTTGTCTTATATAGTTGGGTGCTCCCATATTTGGTGCATATATATTTATGATTGTTATCTAAATCTCTTGCAGTTTTCCCCAAACAAGCAGGCAGTGACCTTCTTTATCTCTTTTGATCATTCTTGGTTTGAAGTTCACATTGTCTGCAAACAGAATAGCTACCCCTGCTTTTTTCTGCTTTCCTGTCAAGTGGAATATTGTTTTTTTATCCTTTGACCTCGCATCTGTGAATTTCCTTTTGAATTAAATGTGGTTTTTTATACAGTATATTGTTGGATGTTGTTTCTTCATCTACTCTGCCAGTCTGTTTCTTTTGATTGGTGAATTGAGAACATTTACCTTAATGGTTATAATTGATATGTATTGGCTTATCTTTGTCATATTATCTTTCAACTAAGAACTACTTATCCCCTACTTATCCCCGCTGTTTAATTGCTTACCCTACTTAGTTTATTTCTTCTGTTGTTCTTGGAATTGTGGTCATTTTTATCTCTTCCTAGAATATTTTTCAGTACTCTGTTGGGTTAGATTTGTAGTCATGAATTCTTTCAGTTGTTCTTTGTCATGGAAGTATCTTATTTCTCCATTAATTTTGAAGATAGTTTTGCAGGGTACCTCAATCTGGGTTAGAAGCTGTTTTATTTCAAGACTTGAAATTCTTCACTCCAAGCTCTTCTTGATTTAATAGTTTGTGTTAAGAAGTCTGCCATGATTCTTTTGGGTTTTCCTTTATAGGTGATCTGTTCCTTTCCTCTAAAAGCTTTTAATATTCTATTCTTGTGCTGAATTTCTGGATTCTTGAGTATTATATGTGGGGTATGTATTTATTTTGGTTATTGCTAATTGGAAACTACATGCCTCACTTATCTTTATTTCAGTTTCTTTTCCCGTGCTTGGGAAACTTTTCTGCTATTACTTCTAAAAATAGTCTTTATATGTAATTTGGGTTGATGCCTGCTTTTTTGTTAATACCTGTCAATCTTATGTTCTTTTTATTTGCATCATCTTGCAGCTGTTGACTTGTTATCTCCTGGTTCCTTGTTATTTTTAAGAGATCTTTCCTTTTATGACTGCTATCCTGTGTTTAAGGTCTCTAAAAGTCTATCTTCTATTTCACTCAAGTGGTTTTGCCTGCTTTCAGAGGAATTTTTAATTTCTTGGATATCTCTTTGAATCTGTTTCAAGGATTCTAATTCTTTCATATATTGTTCATTCAAGGATTTCATCATTTTCTTATGCTCTTCTATTTTTTAAATTTACATCTTGTTAGGATATGCTCAGCAATTCTTTCAATATGGTTGTCCATTTTTTTTCTTTCAACCTGAGAGATTATTTCTGATCTGATTTCCTTTACAGCCTCATGGTGTTCAGTTGCTATCATTTCAGAAATTTAAGATAGGTGACTTGCAACTTACTCTATGTCTATGACTCCTGGATTTGTTCTGTGTGGGCTGGAAATCTGAGATTACATTTTTCTCCTTCATTTTGATATTTGCTATTTCAAAGCCTTTTTTATTGTGTTTTCTGTGATGATCCTTGTGAGTTTTAGTAGTAGATAGCAGCATCACTAGTATCAAGTTCTCTCAAGGAAAGCTTGTTCCTCACAGATATGTTCTGCATGTAGAAGATAGTTAGCTTGTGTCTGCCCTAGGACCCTACCTTCCCAATTAATGGAGAGTAAAATGTTGGCTCAGTCCACTGTCATTTGGTATAGGGATGTGGTAGAGTTATTACTCCAGAGCTTTCGAATATTGTAACACAAAGGAGAACAACTGATTACAACAAATATGGCATCCTAGCTCCAGTAGTACAATTAGCAATAATGATAGCACCAAGCACAGTTTAGAAATTGACAAACTGTGGTAACTATTGATTTGATACTTTAGACAATATGAGCAAAGTCTATAGTTATATAACAGAACCAATTATAAATTAGGAACTTATATGCAAAATGTTTCCCCTTGGTAGAGTGGATTTAACCTAGGTTCCTCCAGATCAGCCAGTTGCCAAGTCCCAGGTGCCTCCCATAGAGACTGCCCCTCCTGCAGTGTGGGGGAATGGGTCAGGCACCTGGTTCCCAGGGCAATGGAGAGGCAATAGGTGGGGCTCTCCCCTCCCTCACCAGTCTCCAAGGTTCCCCTGATGGCAGAGAGGGAAACGGCCAAACTTTCCACTTTTAAGTTCCATAATTTTTTTAAAGATCTACTAAACTGGAACGGCACAATACCAATAATGTACCCAAATGATTTGAGGTAAAACTATTTTCTGTATTCTCTTTCCCCATCTCTCTTTCTGTAAAGCAGAATATGTCTATTAAATGAACACTTTTTCTAGTTAGAAAGTCAAATAGGAACACAAAGCACAATACAAAGGGTCTCTAGTCATCTCTGAAGGTGTCTAATCATTATCTTCTTTTACAGTTTCCTATCTCCGGGCCTTTCAGTTCAGTCATAGTGGCATTTCACTGCCCTTTATGTGTGTCACCAGTGAAAAGAGGGAAAGAACAAAAAACTTAAGAAACTCAGAATCTGTGCAGCAACTTGAGGGTGCTATTTGGTGGTTCCCACCCCTCCTGCCTCATCTGGGGGGCCAGCATCTGTCTCCTCGGTCATCTTACACCCCATGTGCAGGATAACCTGAGAGTCCTTCTCGAAGTGCAGCCTCTTCACACTTCTTGTCACCCCCACACCTTAGCCAGATATGCAAAGCTGACCTGTTATCCTGGGGCCTGAGGGAGCTCTCATTCCACCCAGCATAGAAGTCTCCAAAAAACAAAGCCACAAAAAAGTTGATGCCCCCATCCCAAATCTCTCTCCTGGAACACAGTTCTCCTAAGTCGCCCCCAAGAAACCAGATGGGGGCTGTTCACCTCACCAAAGAACTGAGAACAGTCACTAAGTTCAACTACTTATCAGGCTAAAAACAATCTCAACTCCCAAAATATTAAGTCATTTTTGTTGGAATGGTGCCGTAACTGACTTGCTGACAGTTGCTTAGAATATCTGCAGACATGGAAAAAAATACTTTTAATCAGGTCAAACCACTCCACCTTTGGGACTCTAAATTTACTCATATTCTCAAAGAAAAATATGCAGTTATACTGGGGAAAATAGGATTAGTCCTGTGGCTCAATAAGCAACCAGAAGTTCTCTCTCTAAATCTTGACATTTAGTCATTCACAATTTGGTTTTGGAAAACTGTTTCCTGTGAAGCTATCTGTGCCTGTAGAATTTGTTTTTTCATTGAAACTCTGGACTATAGAGGAAAATTCTCAACTTGGGCTTTTGCCCTTCACTGGCCAATTTTTAGCTGGGTCTTACACCTAACAGAAACTCTTTCTGCTGTTTGCTCTTCATGTGTCCCAGCAGTAACATGTTTACTAAAACAATGCATCAGACATCCTTTATTTCATTTGTACCTATTGAAATAGCGCCTAAATGTTGATATAATCTAAAAGATCAGTAAAACTTCACATATTAATATTTTATGTGTGTCTTAACACTTATCCATTAAGACAGAGATCTTACTATTGTTTCCAGTCCCTGAAAGAGAAAACTGAGATTCAGATGTGAAGAAATTCTCCTGAGTCCGTAATAGGTAACAGACCTGGGTTTTAGTCCAGGTCTATCAGTCTACAACTCTTCCCGGTGTATATGGATGAATACACCCTTTTGATAATAATGTCAAAATTCCATTGCTACTTGATAATTCAGTAACAAAGGCATCTGAGTCACAGGCATCAAATTCTTTTAAAGACGAAACAGTTATACTTCAGACTTGGTGGTAAATGTGATCTCTGTCCCAGCTATTCACTGCTACCATGTTATCTGAAAGCAACCATGCATGGTGGGGGAGGATGTGGTTGTGTTTAAGCAAACACACACACACATACACACACACACAACCCTTTACTTACAAAAGCAAGTGCCATGCCAGATCTTGCCCATACACCATAGAATTTATATCCTTCTCTAAGTATGTCTGACACTTAGGGACAAAATTTAGATTGTGGCTTACCTGGCAGTGATAAGAAGTTCCCTCAACTGAAGGTCAATCTGAAATTAGGAAGTAAAGAGGTTGTCTGGTGCTAATGGGAAGTGCAAAACTTAAAGCAGAAGATGCTTGACAGTTATAAGATGTTGTAAGTTATTAGAAGCAGAGAAACTTGGTTATGATGATGGAGATGGAACAATAATGTTGCTTGGCTATCTTGTCCTTCTTGGTTATGTTGCTGAATTTCCACACACCTCCATTTTTCTTATCTGTTAAATAGGGATAATAAAAATAGTTTTCTCAGAGACTTGTAAGAATGAAATGAATGAATATGTGTCAAGCATACAGAATAAGGCTTAAACTATATTAATCTATACATGCTTGCTGGATATCTTTATTCATTGTTATCTACAGATTGGCAATGTGAGGGTAGAGTGTTACTTGACACTGATCTAATGAAAGGACAGAGTAAGAAATTAATGCTGAAATTATTCTTTTCACTATTCGTAAGTATCAAAGTTTCCCAGGCTCTAAAGGTTTCAAACCAAGCAATCACGTATTCTGCGCACAACTCTGCAGTACAAGCAAAACTCACCTGGGAAGATTCGTCTCTGTTCCATGTGGTCACACCTGGGGAGACTCAATGGCAGGCTAAGGATCCAGTCTCCAGTGGGACTTGTCACTCCCATGCCTGACAAGATAGTGATGAGCTCAACTGGGGCAGGGGAATGGTGGCCTCATCTTACTTTCACTTGGGACTTCCCACGTGAGCTGGGCCTCCTCCTGTCAGCATGGCTACCTTCTGAGCATGAGCACTCCAAGGGACAATCAGGATAAAACTGAGTTACCTCTGAAGGCCTGACCTCTGAATTAGTGTAGCATCACTTCCAACTCCATTCTATCTTTTCTTTAAGGCGAGCCCACATTCAAGGGACAGGAATTAAATGCCATTTCTTATTAGAAAAGTTTGGAAAAATTTGTGAACGTGTTTTAAAATTCCAAAGCCCAACTACTGGCGGAAAATTATTTACATTTCTGACACATGCAGGATACACTCATATATACCCTTCCCACAATTTAAATCATGAGCCCTCAGATGAGGGTTCTTGTGTACTAATCCTCTTAAACTGAAGACTTATAAATGAAGAGATGAGTGGTTTGCAACCCACATATGCAGCAATCAGAGACAGGATATATGAAAGACACCCACTATAGACACTGTTGTTAAAAGAAGAGGAAAATAAGGGCATTGTTTCATAACAACTCTGAAGTCTAGCAAGCAATCACCATCAGTTTTTTCTTCGGTCTGAGTTTCACTGTGTAGGAAGGACCCCTTTGGGTTTTCTTGCTAGGTTCTGGGTTATTGGATCTTTCTTAAATTGTGTTATTGTCCTCTTCAATCCAAGCTGAATCCAAGAGATTTTATGGAGTTCTTTTGCTTCTTTTTAGTCTGTTCTCCATTAAACAAATCCCTTCCTTCAACTGTCTTTGATATAAGTCCTTCTCCACCCTGCTCCTTGTAACTGCCATACGACAGTAATCTTAAAATGATCAGAAGCCCAGTTTTTTAACAGAGACAATGCATTGGCACTCTTTTAGATCTTTAGAGGAATTTTGTTTTAAAGAGTTTTTTGTTTGTTTTTTTTCCTGATTTTTGTTTGTTTTTGTTTTCTGGATTCAATCTTTGTCCTGAAAACTTTTCTTAATTTGAGAATCCTGTAAAAAGAGTCTGAGAAGGAGAAATAATTTTATATATGTATCACAAGCCTCCATTGTTTTATATATATGTTCTTTAAATTTTCATGAAACAGTTTATTTTTAAAAACTCCTTTCTCTGCACACTTGCTACATGTGATGTCAGGAAACCCCTAAACATTTTCTTCATTCTGGCAGGGATTTTTCTCAGACAAATCCACCATCTCATTAGATATATTTAGTATTTTCCCTGTCGCGGAAGGTGTCAGTTCTGCTAGGTTTTCTGCCACTGCATAACAAAGATCCCTTCCTCCAGTTTTGAGTAACAATCTCTTAACTTTTGCTTACACCATCACTGATAGCTTTATCCAAGGCCAACAGACTTCTACTAAAGGTCTCTCTCACCCCTCTCCTACTTCTGTCCATACCTCTCAGAGTCTGTGCTCCATAGGTTTTGCTACAGTAGCATCTAACTTACTGTGTAGAATATCTCCAGACCATAGTTTAGAACACCAGTAACACTCATGTTATTCACCAATCCAGGGACTGATTTGGCTTGATTAGACAGTACACCACTGGGACCCTCATGCCGTTGTCAGATGGTAGCTGGAACTGGGATTATCACAAAGCCTTCTTCACTCGCCCCTGATATCTAGACCGAGAGAGTTCAAACACCTGTGAGTGGAAGCAGCCGGGTCTCTGGGCATCATTCTCTCTACTTGGTATCTCCAGATGGTCTTTCTACACAGAAGTGAACCTCTTCTAAAGGAGTAAAAATCTTCCAGAGTGACTTTCAAGACAGACTGACAGTGGCTACATGAACCTTTCCAACTGGATCTTAGAGGCCACCCCCCGTGTCTCCTCAGCATTCAGTTTGTAAAGCCAGCCAAAATACCTACCAGGTTTGAGGGATGAAATCTGAATTCCACCCCTTGATCTTTTTTTTTTGGAAGGAAAGGTTTATTTAACTCACACTTTCTGGAGGTTTCAGTCCACACTCAACCAGATCCAAGGCAGGGTGACACAAGGCAGAGGGCAACAGTTCATGGTGGCTGGAAGACAGCAAAAGCAACCAGAGCAAAAGGGAGGAGAGCGATCTTTCCTTCTGATAAAGGATCTACAAACATATTTTAGCATCATTGTGAAATGTTTGGACACTATTAGTTTTAGCAGGAAATGCAATCCAGTTTTCTAATAACAGAACCAGTTCCTATGAATGATGCTGGCAACATTCCATGTGTGAGGCAGGCAGAATCTGTGAATGGTCAGGAGAAAGAGAAGACAAGAATTTTTTTAAAGAGATTCATGGCATCAAGCCCTTGAGGGTGCAGAGTGATAGAGAAAACTGGAGGGGATCCTGAGAAAGTGAAAATAACAAGCGCTCAGTGCATCCATAGATCTGTCTATCTCTTCAGGGAAGTGAGAGTTTGTCTTTTAGAATAGGAAAAACTGAAAATAATAGTCTGTCTTCAGGTTTAGGGAAACTCCATGGTGTTCCAAGAATATCAGGTTTGTGGAAAGCGCTTTACAGGAGGAGGCAGGAAATTCCCTGCTGCAGTGCAACGGATATCTGCATGTCCTGTAATACAAGTGCAGACAGGGAACTTGCCCTGAATTCTCATGGTCTTTCAGAAAGTTACAGGTATATTTCTTTATATCCTCTCCATTTCTGCCCTTTAATACAGCTGGCACAGGACTCGGTTATTGTTATAAAGTAATATTTATATTTTCTCTGAGAATCTCATTCCTTTTGTACAACAAAGGCCGAGTTCCAAGCCGCAATAAGGATTAGAGAGGCAATCAGAGTCAAGACCCTGGGATTTTGCTACGCCTCTCCTGGGTGGCATTCATGGGTGACTGTGAGACTGGTGTTTTGTTGTGTATATGGGGTCTGGCAGATATCAATAGCTACTGGGATTTCTTCATTTAAATAGTGTTTTTGGTCTTGGATTAAGAAGTAAATAGAAAACAGAAGATGTTATAGAATGATAACCTTTTCCAAATAATTTCACAGTGTTACTATGTGTAATTTCCCTTTCCTCTCTTGCTTCTCCTCCTCCTTATCCTTTCTCTTTCCCTCCTCCTTCTCCTTTCTCTTTCCCTCCCCTTCCCCACCCATTTCTTCAGTCTTCTTCTTCTTCTTCCCTTTCTTTTGTTTTGAAAGCTACCTTTTTGGAATATCCAAGCCATCTTTTTTTTTAATAATAATTTTAAAATTTTATTTAAAGAGAAAAAAAAGCAATACAGAAAAAAGGGTAGAAATAATACAGAATTTCAAAAAAACAGTAAGAAATCACTAGTTGATAAATTACATATTGTCTTCTTAGAAATAGTTGTTCATGTTACAAAATTAAGGCATACAAAGTGAACAAACAGTGAGGCTGCAAACAGTTCTGTTCAACATCCAACAAAAACCTAGTAATACGGTTATCAATCCTACACACTTAAGCATACATGCAGTTATATCCTTTAGAGCATTTTCTTTTCCTCTTTTTGCTTTTTAAGTACATTATCTGTTTAGTTATATTATGTTTCAGCTTTCTCAGTACCTTATTGATCTGTTTTGTTGTTACTTCCTTTTTAATCAGCTTATATAATTCTGTTGTTTTGTTTTTGAGTTTCTCGTCATTCATGTCACATAGATCAGCTTTGGTGGAATTGGGAGTTTTTGGAGGTATTTTGTTATCTTATTTTCTCATGTTCTCTTGTTTTATTTTTATTTAATTTTTATTAACTTGGAGGTAGTAATATACAACAAAACAGGATGGAATAAAGCCAATTGAGACAGTGCAGTGAAATTGGCACAGAACATTACAGCAGGTCACCAGGACAACAGTAATAGGCAACATTGTATATCTCATCTTCACAATAGTTGTTCTACTAGGTACAGCAAAATCGAAAGAAATACACATTATAGAACACATCACCACGGAGTATTGAATAGAGCAACACCGTTAATCAGGACAAAGCAAAACGGCAATAAAAATATCTGCCTTCAGAGATAGTAGAAGGAAACTCCCCCCACTTGCTGTACCAAATATGGTCACCTCCCAAGAGATACCCAGATCCCCGGATCCCAATTGTTAATGGGGGGGGGTACACTTGATTCTAAGCCTGCGCCCCGGTAGGCAGCAGGCTGGTTCCTGGTTGGCTCAGCACCCTAAGTTCCAACATGGCACCTATCCAAGCCATCTTTACATTGGAACATTTCACTTTTATTTCTCTGAGCATAAGCATTTGGCCTATAACTCCTTGTAAACTGGAATATATCTTTGCATTCCACGCCTACTATCTGCTCTCCAAGTGCTTGCTGAATGAGAAATGAATTAGCTTCTTTTTCTCCTATATGCATCACAGACCTCTGACCTTCCTCACTGACACGTCTTCATCCAGATACCACATGACCTCTACATCACATAAGACCCTTCGCTCTTTTCCTTTTCCATATTCCTACAGCCTTTACTTGAAACCTTTTCTGACCCATCCGTAATTCCAAAGCAAACACACACACACCTACTTGCACAGAATTAGAAACACAAGATGTTTAAGCAAAACTGACCCTTGTGAAAAGAAGAGGAAAGAGGGTGAATTTCACTGAGTTAGAAATCAAGCTGTAATGCAACAAAAGCTCCTGCGAAGCTCAAGTCTCAGCACTACCTGTTCAGCTCGTCTCAGATCAGGGCAAAATTGTTGGGCATGTCTACTCTGCATGGCCCAGTCATTACACCCAAGCTGGACCTCTGTAGCTGAGGCTGACCCGGAAGGGCCTGACAACTGGAGGTGATCTATTCATCGCACTGCCCACAGCTGCGTGGCATGTGTCTTAAAGGAAATCTGGGTGATGCATCTCTACCTCTGCCACACCAAACAAAACATTCCTACTCATATGGTGTGTTTCCCTAGAGTTCTGCTCTTCTCAAAGGGGATGTGAACATCCATTGTGTTTAGCCATTCCTGGTCTTAACTCACAGACAAAGGAAGGTCAGAGGTAAAGATGTTTTCCTGCAGGGAAGTTTCTAAGTCCCCCTCAGACTACATCCTTCCAAACGCAACAAGCACTAAAATGTGTGCATGTATTATGAGGGTAGTTGTAATAAAGGAATTGGAATTGTGAAACCAGGACTGGCCTGAACCCTCTGGTAAACAGTATACTCTACCGGACTTAATAACACCTCTCTACTACTCTGTCTGGGGGCTATGGAATGACCTATAGAAAAGAAAATAGGCAGGAGAATCAGAGGATTGGTATCCCTATTCATTCTGTTACTCCACACTTTTTTTTTCTTTTTTTACATTCAGGCTAGTTCCTACTGAGTGGAATCTCTTATATGAGAAAGGCTCAGTTGTACCAGTGGGCTGCCACTACACATACCAAACCAGACCATTCACTACTGACCAAGTACAGTCATTTCCAGATCTCTGTTCTTGCAGTTTCCTTTGTAGCTGTTATTGTCTGTGTCTGCATATCCTCCAAAGCCTCATGCATTTTTAGACAGGGCTTTTTCAAAGCAGCTAAATCTAGAGTTTGCAACTGATTCTGAGTGCAGTGCTGGGATTAATGGTGGTGGGATTAAAGGTGAGTGATCGCTGGATCATTTCACTGATTGGATTGCCACTGCCCTAATCCCAGCAGTATGGATAAAATAAAGGGGATAGAAAGAGACTTATTTCCCCCTTTTGCTCTTATTTTTTGCCATCATGAACTGTTGCCCCTGTGCTACGAGCCACCCAGTCCTGGAGCCAGCTGATTATGGACTGAAACCTCCACAAATTGTGACCTAAACAAACTTCTTCCTCCTTTATCCTTGGGTGTCTTAGTAACAAGAGAAAAGTAACTAAGTAGCCAAGGGATGTCTCATTTTTGCTACAGTTTGTATGTCCCTCCTCACTCTCTGTTTCTCTCTGTTTCTCTCTGTCTCTCTTGGTCTCTCTCTCTCTCTCTCTCTCTCTCTCTCTGTGTGTGTGTGTGTGTGTGTGTGTGTGTGTGTATGGAGTGTTCCCTCCCCAGGGCCTTCTCCACTAGACTAGGAATTGGGCACCTAGCGCAGTCAGTGCCATGTAGTCTATGTTACAATTTGCTACCTTGAGCCACAAATGGTTGCATCATAACTTTATGTCCTGTCATCCACCAACATGGACTGTCTTGCATTGTTGTTTGTTCATGGTTTTCTCTTGTTCCTTCAGTATATACTAGCTGCTTTGAACATCTGGCATATCGACTGATGCTCAACATATACTTGAAAAATGAATGAATTTGTTTCCCATCACCTTCCATATTGCCTGTACTCAACTGGTGGAATGAGGTAGGAAATTGGGATGAGGTTGTTTCCAAATTAGTACAATCAGTGTCTCTAGTTTCTGCTGTTCTGCAAAAATTATTTGAACATTGGTGATCCAACAGGAAAGGACTGCAAAATATTTTAAGATCACTTTAGGCTACTATTCACCTTAGGCTGCTATTTAATAAAAAACACCCTGAACTAAATGTGGCTAAAATAACATACACTTACTTCTCACAGTTCTGGAGGTCAAGAAGATCAAAATCCAGGTGCCAGTGTGGTCAGGTTCTGAAGAAGTCTTTCTGCTGGCTTGCACATGGACACTTCCTTGCTATGTCTTTACATGGTGGAGAAAGATCTTTGTTCTCCTTTTCTCTCCTATAAAGTTAATAACCCTATCATTAGGGTCCTATTCTCATGACCTCATCTAAATATGCTTATGTCCAAACTTTATATGCTATCACATTAGGAGTTGTAGCTTCTACATTTGAATTTGGGAAAGTGCAAAAGTTTTTGTCCATTCCACAGGACTCCAGGGACTGCAGTGGCTGGTTGCCTCTCATTCCACACAGCTGTGACATAAGTGGCCAGGTTACTTGCCAACTCTGATTCATTTTCTGTGACTTGTCTCCCGATAAACTGATGTCAGGTCATTACTCATTTTAAACTCACTGGGTTCCCAGGAAAAGATTGGCTATCATATTCAGCTTTCAGTGAGAAGTGGAAGATGCCATAAAAAATAAGCCACGCTTTTACTGATTCAAACCACAAGCAACTGGACTGCTTAGATGTTGTCGCTGTGGAATTCAAGGGCAGTATATCCTCAACAATGGCCAGCTTAACTTGGTTTTTTCATGCTGTCATTGGCTAGCAACAATCCATTCTTGATGGATTTTTTCTCTTCTAATCAGTCTAGCTTGATAGATCTTACCATTCTTCATTATTTTTGAAACAAACTAAACACCAAGTGCTCTTCCAGGGAAATGCTACAAGGGAAGTCCTTTCTGGAGACGGTGTCTTCATAGTTCTAGTTCTGACATCTCATCAGTTCTATTCTCTCTAAATAACTAGGGAGAATGTTCTATTGTTTAAAGAGCCTCATTTGGGAGAGGAACTTTCCCATTTCCTTCTTGTCTTTTAATTTTCCTCAGCCTTCTTTATAAGTGCAATTGCCAGTCAAGGACATTCTATATTCATAATGGTGATTTTCCTGAGTGCAAGTTATCATATTGAAGCACTGATCCCATGGGAAAAAACAACAGAACTCCTTGAGTCCCATCAACTGCAGTATGGACACACTGTCCAGTAATTTCTTTTAGACTTAGATACATGCAAATTCCTATCTTCCCAAGTTATACAGCTTCACTGCCTTATGTCTCTGTAACTCTCAGTGACCATGACTAAGGCATCATAATCTCATGGGGCATCACTGAGTCAATGAGATTGTACTCATGACATATGTGTTACCACTAAAGCAGCATTATGAGTTTAATCAATGATGTCCATGACTATTACATCTCAAAGAATATCTGACTTCTGTCATTTTACTTGGGAAAAGGATTTATACACTTGTCATTGTGACCTATATAATTTCCTTATTTATTTCCAAGTTCATTGAGAGATCTCGCCTTCAAATTTACAAATACAAAATACACCCTTTAGACGGACCTGCCTCGGTGGTGCTACCCATTGTCTGTTTATCCACATTGTAAAGCAATTTTTCTTTGCCCACCAAAGACATATTTGGGAGATCATGGAAGTCTTCACGATGCCAAAATAAAATGAAACAGGGTTTGTAGTCAGGGGCCTGGGAGACTATGAATAACTCACCAACATCACTGAGATCTTTAAGGCTCCATTTTCTGAGCTATGCATCAGGTATAAGACTTTCTCAGAAGGGAGGAGGGTGATACTGGTGAAAGAGAAGATATGAGATAATTACACAAAGCATGTTAGTTTAGTACAAACAATACAGAGACAAAATAGAATTTATTATGCTCTGTCTATTCTTACTGCTATTTAAAGAATGTTTTTTCCCTGAAAATTCATATGGTGAAGTCCTAGTACCAATATGGTGGTATTTGGATCTGGGTTTGTATGAGATCTTGAGAGCTGAGTAATCTCTATGATGGGATTAATACCCTTTTTTTTTTTAGAGAAGGAAAGACATTCTGTCTCTGTCTCTCTCTCTCTGACTTCCTCTCTCTTTCTCTCTCTTCTTCCTTTTTTCTTTTTCTTCTTCCATTTGCTTTCTCCTTCTGCACTTCTGAAAGGAATGTCAAGAAGGAACCAAAAGGACCATCTCCAAGGACATGACAACTCCATCACTCTAATCCTAGACTTCTAGTCCCCAGAAATGTGAGAAATAAATGTTTTCTGTTCAAGCAAATACTAGTTCATGGTATTTTGTTATAGCAACCTGAACCAAGACATCTAATAAATATTCCTTTCCTTGTTTCCTCCATTCTCCTGGTACATGTTACTGGCATTTGAGACACCTCAATCCTAGTTGGCAATTCTACCCTAAGAGAAGACTATAGATTGATGATGAGTGGGTCTCGGGCATAGAAAAACAAAGTCTGATAACAGGCACTTTCTCTAGCTGAGCCTTTGCAAAGATCTGATCCCCATGGGTAAAATGAGTCATTGATACAGGGAAACAGACCATGTGCATTTCTATAGTGAGATATTTTAGGGAATTAAGTGTGTGTTGAAAAGTAGTCATTGTAGTAATTTTACAACCTAGACATAGAAAAGAATAAAGGCAGAAAAAGACTAGTTCTCCTGTGAAATATTTGTCATTTAATATCTTTTTATCTTCTGGCAAGTCAACTTATTTTCTTATAAATCAGCAGGAGCTAGACACAAATCTGGAGGCGAGAACGGACAGTAGCTGTCATGTGGCACTATCTCCCTCTCACAGAGGGGAAAACAGGACCAGCAGGGATGAGTGAATGAGCCAAGATCAGACAGTGCCAATTATTCTCATCACCTCCAGAGAGACCTTCTCATGACACACACTGCATCTATCTTGAAAATGAGGTAAAGATTGCCCAACCAAACTCTTGAAATACGGTCAGTTATAAATGTCTGTGGAAACTACTTCCTATTTTATTATTTGGAAAACGCTTGTCCTAACTTGTTATCAGAAGAGCCAGACTGATAGAGAAGGGATATATTTTTTCATGTGTCAGGAAGCCAGTAATAATATACTATCCACATTCTAAAGAAAGGTAAGATCATAAATCTCCATGGAATACAGACTGTTCATAAGCTTTATTTGACATCCTCCTTGTTAGGAAACCAAAGGCAGAGGAGAAACATAACTATCTGCATTTTTGTACAAGTGTGCTGGACTAAAGGGACATATAATTAGATGATAGAAATGATTGAAGAAAAGTGCACTGCTTTTTAACAGAGACAGACGAGCAAGGAAACCAATATGTGCTGAACTTTCCTTGGTCTTAGAAACTTTTTTTTGGCAAATGGAAGTCAAGAGTTGAACAAATCAAACTGAGTTTAGATTCCAGGGTATTTCTCAATCATCCCACGCACTCTACCAATGCCAGCACATTCCTCGTATCTCTTACAGCAAGGATATCATAGCTTTCCCAGACAGGAATTGGGTTCAGGGTTGGGGGAAAGGCCAATAGCTCCAATGAGTTTGCTCTCAAGGTTGTGACTACATGAGCTACTCCAGGTAAACTAATCATAGCAAGTGACTCATACATGGAGATAAATGAACTAAAATCTGTAGGCATCTTCATCACCCCTTCAGGTAGACAGACTAAACTGATTGATTGGCTGAATAAGGAGATTAAAACTTGTCTGAGAATGTTTATTAAGATAAGAAAGAAAACAAGTGTGTCCGAACACAGACTAGAAAGGACCAGGACGAGGGAATTCCCCTTAACATGGCTAACCAGATTAAATTTACATCCATAAACTACCTATTGAACATCTAATAGTACTGGGCATTTTTAAAGTCAAGAAATATGTATTTCTATACAAAACAAGTTCATTTCTCAAGACACTTAATCTTGGGGAAGATACACATAAAACCTTCAATATGATGTGTTGTAAGGTTCAAGAAAAAACAGTGGTTCTCAGCAGTGACCACATATTGGAATAAATATTCCATGAAACAGAGACACTGAGCTTCAACCCATAGCAAAGGAATCAAAATCTCTGTGAACAGATCCTGTGCAGTGGTGGTTTTGACAGCTTTCCAGCTGCAGTCAGGCTTGATAATTCTTTGTATGAAAGGAATCACAAAATGATCAGAGATCACAAAGATGAGGCACCCAACCTGATTAATAAGGTAGCTGAAGCTACTAAGGGAAGATGACACCTGAGCTATCTTGGAATTTCAGTGAAGGACTTCCCCTGGTGAAGCTTTGGGAACGTCATTCCAAGCAACAAGAAGAGTTCAGGTAACTGCAGGAATTTCTGGGTAGAGTTACAGCACTAAAATGTGTGGCTTTTACTCTGTCAACAAAGAGGAGTCGTTCAAGGTTTTCTAGTGGGGAAATAATAATTCATCTTATGTGCATCTGAGGTATCAAAACATCAGCTGGAGAGGGCAGTTTACTTCTTCCAGCTCACCCGGCAAAGACTCTCCCCTTTAATGAAGCCTTCAAAGTTGTTGGCACCTCCCTCGCTTCCAGACATTATAAACAGGAAATTCTACCTATGAGAAAACCTCTGTCCTGTCCTTCTGTGAAACAAAGGCCAGCTGTTCTCAGGCTTGGCTGTGCCCGTGGTAAGGAAAGGTCCTCAGTCTTCTCAGCCAACTATAAAACGGGGACTCGGCATCACGGCTTCACCGCTGGTGCGTGCAGATGGCTGCAGCGTCAAATTTGAGGAGACATTTTTATTTTAAAAAGTACCGTGTTGCTGATACAGAGCTGTCAGCCTTGCCAGGGGAAACCTGAGTATCGTTGTTGCTACAGATAAAATATAAATTCTTCCCTGAGAGACGGCTTGGACTCAAAAAGAAATTAAACAGCAGCAACAGTTTCGAGGCTCTTGCTCTCATTGTCAGTAAGCGAGTCCACTAACACACCAAGCAAGCCTCCGGAGTAGCTTTAGTTAACGCTTGTAGGAGTGGTGATTGCAGCTTATCTTTGGTTTTGGTTTTTTTTGCTTTCATTCTAAGATACAATCAACCTAATCACAACTTTACAGGGAAAAAAGAGGAGGGAAGAGATGAAAAAGGAAGGCTAAGGAAAAAAGGAAATGATTACATTTAATGTACATTTTAATTGTGAAACAATCTGATTGCTAAAATACAAAATATAGATGTAAGAGTGAGGACAGGACAAGTACACTTAATAAGAAAATTCCCAGGAGGAAAGTGAAAGATATTTAAAGGTACTAGGAATTTTATAATCAATAGGAAACACAATCCTTATGTGGTATACTTCATCTATAAAAATAATCCAAAGCTATATTTTTAGTCAGAGAAATCTGAGTCCTGGACATATTAAAAGACTTACTGCAGGATCTCAAGGAAATTTCTTGGTAAAGAAGCCAGAACTAGACAGCTCACCTCACAGCCTCAGAGTTGATTTGTTTTTCATCACACTAGAACACTTCGACTAATACTTGAGAAGATAAAAGTGAGTTTTAACAATTACAACAACAAAGCAAAAGTGCGCGGTGTCCCAGTTCTCCACACAATGTTTTGTTAATTCATTCAACAGCTGTTTTCCCATGTGGGTGACACACACATATCAAATTGCACTTTGGTGTGTCAAAACCACTGGTTTGACTTGTTTCTTGATTCCCAAAGCTAATCATTCTTTTTAACACCTTTTGATATGCTAAATGAGGCTAATAAGTGTAGGATTTCTCATCGATATGTCTTTCAAAGTGTCAACAAATTATTATATTTAAGCCTCATTAAAAACACCATAAAACAGCTTTTAACTTAGAGTCCTCCTAGGAAATACATGCTTCATTGACAGAATAGTGGCAAAAAGTGTAGTGTCAGAGCATACAGGTTTATAGCCTTCCTCCATCCCATGTCTCTTGTGAAACCTTAAGTTACTTCATCCACCTGGGTCTTAGGTGTCTTCTCTGTGATATGGAGCAATAGGATTAAGGGGTGCATGCACCCACTTTTGGAATTAAGTAGGATGATCCTTGTAAGAAACTGCCTACTGTAACAGTAAAACTAGCTTTACATAACATTCTCCCCATCCACCAATCAGAGCTTGTTAGCTCTTGCCAACACCCAAAGTACCCAACAATTTTTCCATGTAGATTTCTCTGTCCTGAAAAAACTCCCAACCTTTCCTTTGTTCTCTGGACACACTAGATGCCACCTTTGCTGATGCAGGCATGTCACAGATTGCAATCCCATTTTTTTTTTTACTTCCAAATAAAAGTTCCTTTATTAGACATTCATCTCTCTCATCAAGGTGGCCTCTGACACCTGTTGCTGTTTAGACCTGCTCTCTGTGGGCCATGCACATATCTGCAAGAAGAATGACAGTGTCACCAATCCTCAGGACACTTGCCACCCTACCCTGAAAGCTAGGACCCGGATCCCAGATCCCCCATCATCTTTATATACTGGCCTGTCTTTGTCAGATAACCTTCCTAGTGCTCTAAATTCTCTTTCTGTGGGTTGTCAAGCAAAGACATTCTTGGCACCCAGTGAAAACTTGGGCAGAAAACACACATGGCATGATTCAGCACACAGTTTTGAGCACATCCAATTTAGCAGCTATAGTGCTAGCAATGAAGTCATCCTGCTTTTGTGCTGCAGCACATCCTTCCCCAGGGTGGGGTCCATGTCTCTTCTGTATCCAGTTTCTTATACATATATTATGATTTCTGTTTTGCAAAACAGGACGTTGCTTAACTGAGTCGTTATGGGAGGAAGCACAGGCCAGTGAGCAGAACAATGATTTGAAAGTCCTGAGTTCTGTTTTGACCTCCACTGTTGATTAGCTGTGCATTCAGCCCTACAAAGGTCACAAGCTGAATGGCTTTGCCTTGGTGACTTTCTCTGTGTACCCTGCTCTAGATGGGAAACGAATCAGGCATCTGGCTCTCAGCCTTTGGGAGCTACAGTCTTTGGAAATAGATATATAGTCGTGCTTTGTTTTCATTTTAAAAGCAAAAGAACGGAACAAACTCTCTGAGACAGAGGCGGGAGGAGGCTGGAAGAGAAGGAAGAGAGGAACCCGATAACCTTTTAAACAATCCAGGGGTGAAGGGACTGCTTGAATCATTCAGATCAAAGAAGGCTTTTTGGCACAAGTTGGAGTCTGCTGCATTTGAAATGGAAGAGGCAAAGGGAGCTTTGACAGAATTCTCTAACCGTACACAACAGCAGGTGTCCAGAGCTTTGTCCTTAGGGACCTGACTGGAATCTGGTGAGTGAGGTGAGTGAGGCCGGTGGGCGAAGTGGAAGGCCCAGGCCTCCTCTAAAGGGCAGCTTGTCATGCAGAGAAGTCAGCTGCTGTCAACAGAAGTGCTGAGTTTTCAAGAGAAATTGAGTATTTCAATGTTTGTCATTGGGACTGCAGACTTTCTCCCCCCAGGATGGTGATTGAACCCAACTATGCCTGGCAGGACTTCCTAAATGGTGGATTCACCTTTTAAAGAGATGCTGGGCAGGCAAAAATAAGCTTATAGCCTAAACACTACACTTTTCATCTTTCCATGTAGAGGGGTGGGCTCTCACAAGGGGTTCCATTATCATTCTGCTATGAAAGAGGAGAAGTTACATTCCAGACCAAAGGTATTGACAGTGACACTGAATGTTGACTGCACCTGTGTGTTTAAAAATTATTCATCCTTTGGTCTTGACACAAAGATTTTGATCAAATAGAGAGAGTTTCAGCACAAGCATTAGGACTTTTAAATGCTCCTCCAGTTACTCTAACATGTGACCATGACTGAGAAACTCTGTATTAGAATATTGTGAGAAGACTTAAGCATTCAGGAAGCTGTGAGTTTTTAAAAAAATGCAACCAGTTCCCCCATGTAGATGAGAGAGTCGATGCTCAATATGAACTGCTGGTTCTTTTTCTGTTTTTCTTTTTTAATGGTATGCTTGACTTTCCAGCGTCATTGCTGGGAGCCTTAATGCCTTTGGATTCATTAAACGCCAGCTGAGAAGGGACACTGGACAAAATGGGTATGGTAGGAAAAGCCAAACACAACCAAAGGACAAGTGCAAGCCCAAGCGCAGATAAGTATTTATGGGAGAAATTCATTTGTTGTCTGATGGCCATGAACTGGGCAACAGAGCGAAGTAAGTCTTTTGCAAATGTAATTCAGTCTCTGTCCACATCCTAATGGCTGTAAAACCCCACCATATGAAGCTAATAAATGATGCGCAGAAGTAATACTTTCAGTTTTGTTCCTTCCTCATTTTGTAAGCCTTGTGCATTATAAGGAACATGATTAAGACCCCGTGGTTATATCCAGAGCTTATCATTATTTCGTCTTTAGTTCCTTTTGCTATTTGCTATATTTCTCATAGAAGCTGTGAGTACATATTGAGTGTGTTAACTCACATACAAAGGGACGTTCAGTGGGACATTTCCTTTTGTCTGGGCCCCATACAGTTGGTACCAGGGAAGCCTGCCAGCTAAAATGAAGTGGCAGCTCACCTAGAGAGGAAGCTGGGAAGAGGACATGAAGGTGGTACTACCCTTGATACCACCCTGGCGGCCTCCTGCCTGTCAAGACAGACTTGAAAGCTGACACTAAGGATCTGCTTGGAAGATGTTGCCAATTCCGTAAGTATCAACCTCACCACGCCTTCCCCCGGATAGGTGTCTCTCTTCTCTAACATGAGCCGGGGCAAAACACTTCAGTGAGATCACCACCTGCTTTCTGGACTTTTGGCAACAGAGGTTCTGATGTGTGACTCATACCAGGGAACACAGAGATGATGATGGAGTGGTCCTTGTCCAGTTTCTGGAGCACTTCCCAGACTTTGTGGGACTAATAAGGATTTTGTTCAAATAGGGCAGATTGAGTTATCTTTGAAGAAATTAGCTGGAAAGGTACTGACCTCACTAGGGGATGTACCATCAGAAGCTGACCCTGGAGAAATTGTAAGTCAAATAAGAAGGTAGAATGGAGCCAAGGGAATGGTTTTGGAGAGATGCCGTGTCATGTATTGAAAAAAGAAATATCTTTAAAAAAGAAAAAAGGAAAAAAGAAAAAAGGAAAAAAAAAGCTCAGCAAAATGACCCATGAGAAAAAAATCCATTGATAATCCATTACACTCAGACCATCCCAAGGAAAGAGTATAGCAGTGCGAGCCAAGTTAAAACTTCTCACTTCACCACAAAACCTTCCCTTGCTCCACTGCTCTCTGGGGAACATGGAAATCTCTCTGGGAAAGATGGAAATTTCTGCCAAGGAAGGAGGAGTACATGGAGAGAGGAGAAAACAAGGAAACTAGAGTGGTTCGTTTCCTCCCCCTGGATTTCCAACCTGAGTGATAACGTAAGCTGTGGATGAGACAAATCTGAAGTTACATGGATTAAACCTTGTATTCAACTTTTTACTACCTTGAAAAAAAGATATTTTGTGTTAGTAATCAGAAATGCCCACAGAGAACTATCCAGAATTTTATTAGTAGTAGAACCTGGGAATTAGGGGAAAGTAGTCAAAATACCAGTTTAGAAGGGACAGAAGTAAAATAAAAATTGTTTTCTACTTATAACGCAGTCCAACTTATGTGATAAACCATTTCAAGCTAGGTAAAATATTTTGTAGTGTGAATTCAATTTTATAAGATGTAATGTGGTGTCACAATGATTTTTAAAATGTTCATCCTTAAGGCCATGTTTGCTATTTCAAAGATATTCTGGGTCACTTCAAGATATTTATAGATATTCCATAGAAACCAGCTCCATGGTGAAAGACGCCAGTGAAGAGGTTACTCACTCAAAAATACTTAGATGTCTTTACTGTAGGTCTTCTGAGAGTCTTTACTAGGTTTTAATGCATGTTGTGAATCTATAAAAGGGGATACCTGATTTAACAACTTTGAACTCATTTGTCTATGTAATGTTATTATTCCTGAAACTGTAGACTTTCATTCAGTTAATATTTGCTGGACCTCTATGATGTGCAGGTGTGAGGCTGAGTGTTGGGATCAATTGAATACAGTAGATGTGGTCTTCTCCATAAAAGTCTTAACCTAATGAATTGTTTATTCACTTCTAAGAATAAACAATTCCTCAGTCTGGAATTCTCTTTGAGTGATCTATTCTACACCATTTTTCAGATTTCTGACACAGCAAAACTATTTGTTAGCACAAATACAAATATCTGAGGAAGAAGTTGTCTTATAAAATGGGTGTGTTTTTGTAAAACACAAAGCGGGGAGTAGCAAATCATTGCCAAGGGTAACAGAAATGATTTAGTTCCTTTAGTTCTTTATGCTCTTCATCA